>JAFBJR010000409.1:864430-1105127 GCA_016785285.1 Brachirus orientalis
CAAGCAAACAGATCACAGGTGAGGATGGTTACCTTAAGTAGCCATCTACACCTGTGTCAGGTTTAAATGGCCTGATAATAATAACTGTTATCAGGCCAAAACCTCATTTGGGTAGTTTCTGTTGTCATTATAATAAAAAAAAAAAACACACATTGTTTCATCATTGTTTGACGATAAATGGCTTCACCCAACAACTTTAACTATTAACTGTACCAATACTTTTGCTCAGTATACATGTAATCTAAAATTTAAAAAAGGTCATTAATAAACATTAGCAGTAGCCATATAAGAGACATTTATTGTACTCTGTGTTTCATTAAAAGTTACCATGGTTAAATTACCACGCCAATTTATTGGACCAAACCCTACTTGAGCCAGACAATAATTTATGGATTTTTCTGGAACCTGTCGGGTCCCGTTGAGCGTGAGTCAGGGAATCTATGCTACATTCAATCATTTATTGGCAATGATGAAATCAGTTTGTTTGTCTTCACTCCAGATTTTAAGAGGCATCGACCTTCTTCCAGCTCAGATATTTCATCAGAAACTCTGGTGATTAAAAGTAGAGGGGAAGCAGATTTTTGATTGTTTGGATGTCTCAGCCACAGGTCTTATTCATTTATTTATTTATTTTTTTTTTCAAACCCTGGTTGAGCTGACTTTTATGTGGAATATAACTGTCATCACATATTTTTTTTTCTTACCAATCTCATATCTCCACCAAAAAAAGAGAGAAGAGATATTTTGGGAGACAGAGCTACTGTATTTCACAGGCGTTCATCTTCACCCATAGAGTTGTCGCTTCTCACTATATATTACCCATGATATATAGTACTTTTTTATCTATTCCTCCCACACAAGCAAAAACATGTGCCCACCAGCATGCTGACAACAACACATACGTCTTTGGAACACGAATACACATATTTGTATACAACAGAAGCGCCCTCATCAAACATATCCTGTTGTTTTCTCAATCAGGTTCGCTGCGCTCCTTGAAGTAACCTCTCTCGTTCTGAGAATCTGCAATGCAGGCTCTCTTTATTCAGGTGTTTGTTGGGTGGGCAGGGTGGGGACTGCATTATTTATGATGACGCAAACTGGCGGCAAGTGATAGGCAACAAGCAGACACAAGAACAGCTACTCTTATCAGAGCAAGGCAATCAAACAGCCCCCATCATTTAGTGATGCCTCGTGACGCGTCTTTTCATTTTAAACTTAAAACATTGCATCCTTCCCCACTGGGAGCCTCGCAGGAGGCATAAAATATTGAAAAGCTTTGGAATTGGAAGTCCTGAGGGAGCGTGACGGTGTATTTCCCTCCAAAATGTCGGTGTAAAAGTGCTAGAGCTGATTTGACAGAAGGAAAAAAAAAAGAGTACGTAGGATTCCTGATAAACATTCCCAGAGATGAACATGGACACCTCTATCTCCACCCCTTCATCTGGAGGAAGCATTGTTTTGCACAGAAACAGAACCTCAGGTCAGTGTTGGAATAGGCAGCTGTGTCTTGGATATATTGTCAGATCTAATGAATTTATATAACGCAAATAGCACCAAAATATTATCATCCACTGAATCATCTTTGTTTGTGAGAATTTACACAATTAAATGAATTAATCTTAGTATGTGAAGGGTGGTTGACAGACTGAGGCTTACTTGTGGTGTTCATGTTATGGAAAATGAATAAAGCATGAAGGCAAAGTGTCGAGGGGTGGCCCAGGCTTGGTGACTGGAGGGTTGGGATGAGTGGCTGGGAGGGTGTGCAGGGAGTGTTGTGGGATCCAGGGTGATGTGGAGGCCACAAGGTCCACAGGCCAGGTCTGCTGAGAAATCCCTCCTCAGTATGCAAGACAGATGCTGGAATCTAAAGAAATCTCTTAAATATTAAACGCCAACCACCTGCGGTTTTTCTTTCCCCTTATTCAATAATGGAGTGCAGGAATCGAAGCAGTTGTATTTCTGAATGCGAGAGGGCACTGGTTGCATAACAGTGAATGAAATTTACAACAACACAAAAACATAAACAGTCATTCATGTCTATGCATTCACCAAGGCATATGAGTACAGTTAGGTAGTTTAATGATGAATTTGCATCACTCTTTTCCCTAATGTCACTAAAGGATCTTGACTTATCATTTTGAAGCACTGAAGTATTGGAATACTGTGCATAAGTCTTTTTTCCTCAATCACTTTATTGGAACACATCCTGAAAATATGGAGAAACACATATGAGTTAGAAAATAACATCTTTTTTTCAGAAAAAAAACAAACAACAAAAATGCTTCAATAACATCAAATATTTAGTGTGAGCTACATTTCCACTTGAACAATAACACAACCGTGGCTCTTTAAAACCTGGAATGGAACCCTAATGTTATTGGTCAAACCTGTGTTTCTCCTACTATTTCATGGCAACAAATAGCTGCTGTGAAAAAGGTCTATTATACCTGGTTTACTCCAGACATGTTGGAGCATTACATACACATGTTGCACAAGTTCAACTCACTGACAGGTTGATCATATAGTAGAAGACTGACTTTTAGTGACATCTTTTCAATCTAAATGCCAACGATCACAAAAGTGACATAATAACAACAAAGCTGCTGCTGGCCTAAGACGTATGCACAGTACTCTATATATATTTTAATTGCTTTCATTACAGCTACTCCAACCAAGCACAGGAAATATCTGTGAGGTGGCTTCACTATAATAATAATAATAATTATAATAATGTGCAATAAATTAACTGATAATATAGTGTACAGTATAGAAAAAGTAGAAGGAAAGATAAGTGAACTAAAATATTTTAACTATGTACATTAGAGTTTTGCTATGTACAAAGTAAATATACTATATATATATCTTTTCATTCCCTGAATTGACTTCAGTCCCAACACCCAAGGCCCAGAATTGGCCTCATTTTCTGATCAAAAGAATTCTCAGATCTGACAGATCTGGGATTAAATGGCTATCTTTGATGACTCACTTAACAAAATTACAACCTTGTCTCCAAAGATTACTCCCGCCTGTGCTTCCTTTAATCCCTGTTTCTGAGGTTTGATCACTTAAAAGACTTTTTAGTGTACTCTAAACTATAATCTGTATTAAAATTTCCTCTAATTGCTTTGTTTCAGGTAAACAGTAACATCTAGAGAAATAAATGTGTGAAACAGACATGTGTTGATTATATTGTCAAAATTTCGCTTTGATAGATGCTGTAAATGAAAGAAAGTGTTACATTTATGAATATTTATAATTCAATACCCACAAACCAAAAAGTAGAAGTCCTAGTGATTCCAAATCCTGACTTTCCGTTCAAGCAGTTTTATATTACTTTTTAATAGGAGAGATATCAAACATCTCTCATATAGTGGATGTGGAGCTGGAGCTAAGCCATGATGATTATGATTGATGCAAGTGAAACAGTGAATGCCATTTGAATGAATGTCAAAGATGTAAGAGAGCATATCCCTGGTGGAGCCGTAGACATTTAATAAAGTATCTACAGCATACATTCTCAGTCATTGTCAGTGCACGGACCACGAGGGCAACCCATGTCGAAATTAGCTCCTTCAGACTTTTTTTTATTTATTTTTTATTATTTTATTAATTTTATTTATTTCTGTCCTGTGATCTGTCATGTATCTGGCTACACATACCGTTATCATATTACACAAAAAGTGAGCAAATGCCCACCTATGACAAAGGTTAACCTTGGATTTTTTTTTTCCCCTCACTTAAATCCACAGAAATCTGTGTTAGAAGAGAAGGTATTTTTTGATGAAAATGTCAACCACTTCAATATCCTATAAATAATTGTATGGAGTATAATTACAGTACCATGTGTATGACTGAGTTATTGTGAAACAAATTGTTTGTATGGTACAATCCCACGCTGAGGTCGGTCCGAGTTCTGACAACAAATGGAACGCACCATTTTAGTGCGTTAACAAATCAAAGCGCTAGCTTCTATTCCCATTAAAATACACATTTTGTGAATGTGAATGAAGCTATATAGATATAGAAATAAAACTTATTTTTAATCATTTTAAATATTCTGAATCACAATTTAATTTCTGATCCACTGAGAATACGTTAATGACAACTTACTAATACCCTAAATAAGACCCTAAATAACAATGGATCAACATTATGTCTATCAGGTCTACTTTAATATAAATTAGAAAATGCTTTTTCCTCCATGTGACTCCAGCTACCTCTATATTCCATCTTCCTGGTAGGCAAACAGATCAGTATTCACAGCTATAGCACCTATTTTACATGATGGTCTTTGGGGATAACCTATGCTAACAGACAGAGTGTATACACGGTACAACAGTGTGTTGTACAGTATCTGAGGAAGAAACACACACGAGGTAGCACAAAAACAAGAAAATATTTTCAGTGAACAGGGACACTTGTATATTGATTATCTGTCACTGGTAATTCCATGTGGAAAAACCTGAAAGCAAATACTTCTGGGTTCAACCTTGTCACAGAAGAGGACAATATAAAATATATATTTTTTTACATTTATTTTTTAATCTATGTGGGGTTTTCTTGCAAGTAGAAGTGGAAGATTCCAGTCTTTGTATCATCATCATCATCATCTACGACATAAACTCCTTTGTCTGTATAATTTTACATTATGAAAAAAAAATATTTGATTCTTTCATTTGTGTGAAAACATCATTTCGCTGCCTCTCCATATTTTCAAATACAGTAAAAAGGCAAAAAAAAAAAAAGTCAACACTTTATGTACATGCAATTCTGTATAAATTGCCTTCATCTACACAATAATTAGGAACAAACAATGACCCTGGGGCAGGAGAAGATGAAGAAGAATGAAAGGAGGGAGATGAAGTGATGGATGATTAAATCCTGAAGACAGCAGTAATTCCAGATGCCACCTGCTGTAAAAACCACCATCAACCAACCATGTTTATGATGGGTGAGTATTCAATAAAGATGAATCAATATTTTGTTACGTATAAATTCAATAAACACACTGGGCCCTATATAAATGATCTGTGCTGGATGGTCTAAAGCTGTGGGTCAGGACCCACACAAGGATTGCGGGAGAGTCCCCAAACAAATGTGCAAAAATGTTCTGAACCTTTTAGTTCCTTTCAGTTAAGATCTACTATATTTTTTAAATTGCATGCTTAAATGAAGTTGTAATTCTTTTACCAAATATGTCTTGGAAATTATTTGTTTACCAATTCAAATTGTATCAAGTGTTAAAGATATGGCTGTAAGTTAGTGGCTACATTATGCCCAAATTTGTTCTCGTCAAAAGAGTCTGCATATAGAATGTTTGGGAAACACTGGTATAAATTATATGGTTGTATTTAGTGTTTGAATCATTTGTAGGTTTGTATAACATCAATTAAGCCAATCAGCGTTTTTCTTTTCATTGAATAAGGATATGAAAATACAGGGGTTGGACAATGAAACTGAAACTTCTGGTTTTAGACCACAATAATTCTTTAGTCTGGTGTTTGGCTACAGCAGCCTGGCCATGTATATTAACCCTGTGGAGCGCCTGACGGACAGTTTTGGGGGAAACAGGAGAGTTGAGGTGCACATTTATTTCTGCAGTAAGTTGGGCAGCTGTGGTTTTATGTTTTTTTGGATACAATCCGGGTTAGCACCCGGACATCCCTTTCAGACAGCTTCCTCTTGCGTCCACACTTACTCCTGTTGGATGTGGTTCGTCCTTCTTGGTATTGTGCTGACATCACCCTGGATACCGTGGCTCTTGATACATCACAAAGACTTGTTGTCTTGGTCACAGATGCGCCAGCAAGACGTGCACCAACAATTTGTCCTCTTTTGAACTCTGATATGTCACCCATAATGTTGTGTGCATTGCAATATTTTAAGCAAAACTGTGCTGTTACTCGGCTAATTGAACCTTCACACTCTGCTCTAACTGGTGCAATGTGCAATCAATGAAGATTGGCCACCAGGCTGGTCAAATTTAGCCATGAAACCTCCAACACTAAAAACAATACTTGGACTGTGAGACAGAGCCCCTTGAGTTTATTTAAATGTATAACTTGGACATGGATCAAATCACATTTCATGGCCAACAGAAGAGAACTCTAAAGGGTACACCTACATTTTCAATGGTATGAGCTGGTTTTTAATAATACATAATTTGTAATTAATAAGTAGTGGAGTAGAGGCACAAAAGAGTATATAAACAGGAAACATGAAATGTGATAGGTTATTATAAACTACTGTATTTCTTGAACATGGAGTCAAATTGTAGTGGTTCTCTTTTTTCGTTGTTGTTCTGCCTATTTCCTCTTGCAGGGTGTGTGTGAGTGTGTGTGTGGGTGTGCGTGTGTGTGCGTGTGTGTGTGTGGCAGGGGCTGTGGCTGGCTGTGCTCCTGGCAGCTGACAATACACGCCTTGTTTTGCATTACTCATCATCCTCCACATAAAAGCTTGGTCATCACTTGACCAGTCTGCCGGATACTTCCATCTTCTTGATCAGTCCTGCCATGAGCACGTTTTTTTGCCAGTTTACTAATGCTTTTTTTTTTTTTTTTGACTGCTACAACTTCAGCTTTTTGTAATCTTTTTGTATTCTTGAGTCTGGTCTTCTGCCCCCATGCAGTGACCGCCTCCTGTCTTTGATTTATTTTTTTTTTTTTTTGGTATAATAAACTCCAGTGACAGTCTCTCACTGTAGGCTCTTAACTGTAAACCTTAACTTATCATCTTGTTTGTTTATCAACGTATTTGTGTTTACAGTTATAGTGAGTTGATATTCAGGTCTTCTTAATTTCATAGTCATAATCTTTTTTTGGAACGCAGTAAACTCATCGATAACGCTGTTCCCATCTCCGACTTCCGAGTTCTGATCTAAATGGAATGCGGCATTAGACTGGTTGAATAGTAGTAGGAGACATTATTACCTCAAAATATAATGTAATTTTAGAAGCAAATGAATTTTGTTATTTCCATTTCTTCCTAATTCTGTTTTATTTAGAATCTCATTCTATAATTGACATATGTATATATGCATGGATCTTTGCTGAACTGCAGAAAAACTGTAAAAATGCAATATTTTTTGTGAATACTGTCCTTATAGACCCATAGACCATATCTATTGGTCTGTTGGTGGAGCCACACTGTCTCAACACTGCATTTCATCTTAATGAAAGAAAAGGCAACACAGTGAGTGGAGAAGTTCATCAGTTCAACTTTGTCATTCCAGATGTGCACTTTAAAGTTAATACTATTTCAAGGGGGCGACTGTGAACGTGGCACTTCATTGATAGACTATAAACCCTTTCCTTGGGTAGGTTTGATAGTGGTAACAAGGCCCAACAGGGCACTATTAAGGGCCATTTCAAATGTTGCTATCATGTCACTGTGTTGCCCTGACAGCTGTGAATGGCAGAGACAGAGAGGTCATAACGGGGAATTTCATCTGCTCTCCGGTGAGGACCGACCTGAGACATGTGCGTCTCTGTCAAGAGCCAGAGCTCAGCTGACAGATAACTGATAACTGGGCTTTAAGAGAAATGAGAATGAGAACAAGTCTAGGGCATTATAATCTCTTCGGAAAGGTTTTCCATCTGTCACAAATGTCGGTGACCGGGCTTGGGTAATTTCCCCACGGGATTTACAGGGAACATTAAAAAAGGAGCCATGTAATACCCCCCCACACACACACACACATCTCAGAGATGCTGTCAGGTAGAGAGGAGCAGCTGTGCAAGGTACAAAGGGATATGAGGGTCCACCTTTTCTTCTTTTTTTAATCTCACTTGATATCTCACAACCAGGACTAATGTTTTAATGCTATGACTGGCTCTCAGCTGTGGCTTTTGTTTGGAGCATCAAAGTAATTACGTTCCTCACATGCATGTCCTTTATGTACGTAGCAGGAGCTGACAGGCAGGGTAAACTCAGCAAATGTATGATTCCCCTGTACTGTGTTTGATTTAACAAATCAGTGGAGGTTTGGTTTTTCTAGTTTTCATGTATGACAGCATGAAACCATTGTCTTGAAAATAGGGGAAAACACTGTCATGATCTTCCCCGTGGGATTTGTTTTGTTCACTTGTTTGTTTTCATTTGGAATCTTTTAAAAGCTCTGGACAGAGCTTCTGCTCTGTTCTGTTATTTGGGCTTTGCATTTCTGGTCTTTATTTTTATTTCTGCTAGTGAGACAGGTTGTACAGTATTAGAGGTAGTGATAACGGGTGAGTTTAAATACCTGGAGCCAACCTGTAAGACTGTTCTCCACCCTCGAATGCCTTCTCTGAAACTGGAAGTTTCCCCCAAACTGGAAGGAACCACTTTGTGTGTATTGTGTCTTTTGATTACTTGTTATTAGATCAATCACTTATGATTGAATTTGGTCATTTAATGGCTCCCTCTTCAGCCATTCCAAAGTGTCTCCCCAAACCTTCCTGTCTGCATAGGCTCACCTCAACACATGTGAGCCCACTTCAAACGTTGTGTGTCAAGTATCTCATTGTGAGAAGTATATAAGTCTGAGTAGTTCATTGTCATGTGAAATATCCCTGATGATCAAAAGGTCTCCAGATGTGATTTGTGTCTCAATGGAAATTTCCATTGTTTAGTTATTTAGAAGTGTCTCTGTCTTGGTTGGATATTTAAAGGAAAAGAATAAAGACCCACTCTTCTGAATTTAGAAGAAGATTTCTGGTAGTCGTCTTAATTTGCAGTTGTATCGTCGTTGTATAAGTTATTTTATTTTCTTCTTTCTTTTATTTTTGCAACCAGTGGAGCCATCCCCCTAGTGGCTATTGAGTATGTTCTTATTTTCTTTCATATGTTGCATAAGGTCTGAGCTTGAGTCCCGTGTCTTGTTTAATTTTTTTGTTTTACTTTGTCTTGTTTTATTTCGTGCCCCTTGTATTTCTCACCTCTCTGGTTACCCACCCCAATTCCCAGGTGTTTTCACCTGTGTCTCTTTATCTACCTTTCCTTTAGTATAAATCATAGCCTCTGTGTTTCCCTTTTTTAGTCACCAGTTTGCTTACTCTTGTTCAAAACCCATTTTTGCATCAGTTCTCTGAAGACTGTTTTTCCTCATTCCGTACCTGAGTTCAAACCTGCATTGGGGTACTTGACTTGTGTCAGGCGTTTCATGCATTCATGGTCTTCATCTTTCATTATGTCTGTCACCATCAGGACACAGGACCTACTGTTGTTAGGTGGATGTGACATGCTGAAAACACATTAGAGAACTTTTAATATCAACCTGTCCTGTATTTAGACTTCACTTACTGATATTACAGGATGGCCCATTAGTTGTAAAGTCAACAAAGCACCAAAACATTTAGTACCATGATGATGGGGCCTTAATAATGTTCCATATATTGATTCCAATTTATCATATGTGCTGCCGGAGCAAGCACAACGACCCAGAGCCAATGACTACGTTTTACTACCCACCTCAGTTGGCCAGTGCTACCAGTTCTTTCTGTCTGCATAATTACGATTTCTGACAGATTATAGTCCACTCAGGCACGTTGAAATACCTGTAAAGGGCCAGTACAACCAGTAAAATGCAGTCATTATACACTTGCCAAAAAGTAACAGTCATGCAAACACTAAGCTCAGAGCTGAGCATTAGGCATTAAATATACAAAAAAAGACAAAAAACATCTTGAACCACAGAATGTGACAACCAGTCAGATAAAATCATCAACATCAGCATCAAACATATGTTCTGGTAAAATATATATTAACATCCATGGAATACAAAGGTGGACGAGGTTAACTAGCAAAGAAAAAGTAGAAAATGTCACATAGAACTGAAAAGCTGTTTACAAATCACATGTTTGAGAAATCAGCCAATTGGTAGGCTTTCAAAGACTTTTTATATGAAATAAATCATTTCATGTTTTAAAATCACAGTATTATTTTCGGCTGCTGTGGGTCTCTGAATCATATCAATAACAGAAGAACTGGTTTGATGATGTCATAAAGCAGCGTGGAATCCTGGGAAAAAACAGGGAGAGCTTTCATGGCAGAAGGTACAGCAAACAGCAATGAGTAGTCTGGGTAGATTAATGACTAATATGCACAATAAAATACAAAAACAAAGAACAGAACACTGGCTAACTAGTAGTACTGAATATTTCCTTCATCTTTATGTTTCATCAAGGGTTTTTCCCGGAATATATATAATATATATATAATATATAATATAGCCATCACATAGCCTAGTATATGTGCATTTGTTATGAACTTCATGGTAAACATGGAGGTAACTGGAACTCATGTTAGTACAGTAATGAAAAATAAATAACATTACACACTCATAAAATGGGTCACAAGACAAGAACATTTCCAGAATGAAAGGTACACATTTGGAGAAAGTACATTCAAACAATATTTTGCTTGCAGATGCCAGAAATGTTCCTTATGACTATCACAAAGGGTAAAAAGTGAATTAAATCATGGAAAAGAGCAAAATTGACGTTCACTAATGGGTCTAATGACTGTCTTTTGAAAAAGTAATGCCCCCAGCGACAAGCACTTATGCCCTTTTTTAGGTATACAACTGTGCTTCTATGTCTGAGTGTGTAGTCTTTCTTGGTTTTGGATCTCTTAAATGCAAACATTTCACATGTTTCACCTTTACAAATTGCATCTTTAAATTCTACCTTGCTAACAGTGTGCAGATGATCAACCTTTATCTTTGGCTTGACCAGGCTGAGAGGAAAAAAAAAAAAAAGAAAGAAAGTTTGACAGACATAATGTCATTGAAACAGTGATCAACTGCCGTGCTCTGGAAATGAAGATGTAGGCCCTGACAAATCGACTGCCGGGTCAGGAGTCATTAAAGCTCATTGCCCTTGACAAGCTCTTGTCTCCTTTAATTGGATGCTGCATCATAAATAATGTTGTTCCTCACAAGAAAGAAGAAACAGATCTGGGGATCTGCCGGGGAATTTGCCTGTGGGTGATATTAATAGACCACTCAGTTGTTGACATTTCACAGGCAGTTCCTTTTTCATTTTTTGATTGTCATTTACAAAATGAAAAAAAGAAAGTATTCACTGTCTTCTGCAAGCTCCATGTCACAGTGACATGCTACGTGGAATATGCTTTGGTGAGTGAAACGGGTAACACTGTACAGAAAAAAGTACATTAATTAAAATGTCTTAATCCTGTTATCGTTACTAACAGTTAATTAATGTTTCAATAAACAATTTATTACTGTTATTCAGGTTAATGAAGGTATTGATTCATATATCATTTATGGGTCTATAAACCTGACTGAGAATAGATTAAATATTTAAGTAACTGTAAATGTATTTCATTAGTTAGAATTTATTAAAGGCTTCTGTGTCAGTAAAACTTCATTTATGTATAAAAGCACTAAATAATTATTATTCAGTCTGTTAAGCATACTTTACTTTTATTAATGCACCTTGTGACCCTTACTGTCAAGTTTAAAACATGCATCTCTTAACAATGACTTCACTGTAATCACACATTTTCTATTAAACATTATTACCCTTAATTAATGTCCTTGTGACTCTTACTGAAAAGTGGGAAACATGTTTCACAAATGTTTAGAATCTATGGAGCATTAACAAAGATTAATAATTATTAAAAATAATAATTGTGGCTTATTTAATGTTTAATGTACTTTGAAGCCTTTATTAAGCAATACATGACCCACTTTACAATAAAGGTTGTGATTAGCATTAATAAAGGTTGATAATGGTTAATACATGCTTAATCATATTTAATTATAGTTAAGTATTGCTTATTCAGTACTGCCATAAACTCTTAGTTATTATCCAGTAGCTTTATAATCCCTTGAATAATGTATGAATAAATGCCTTAATTAATTAACTGTAAAATGGTTATTAATTCTATAAATGACTAATTCTCACTTGATTTATGACTGAGTTAACATTTTTTCTTTATGGTCTTTATGGTCTCCATTGCTAATTACAAGCCTTTAATAAGACATGATGTTGTCCCTTTTTGTTTTATGTTGTATGAATATTGCATGTCAATTTGTCAAGTCAATTTTATTTATACAGCCCAGCATCGCAAACACAATTTGCCTCGAAGGGCTTTACAGTCTGTATAACAAGTGACACCCTCTACACTTAGATCCTCACTTCGAGGGAGGAAAGACTCCACAAAAAAAAAAACCTTTGCAGAGGGAAATCATGGGAGAAACCTCAGGAAGAAACACAGAGGAGGGATCCCTCTTCCAGGGTGGACAGATGTGCAGTCGGTGTCACATGTACAGAACTTACAAAACATCAAATATTACAGAGAGAGAGAAAGAATGAAAAGACAGAGAGCAGGACAATTCAAAAATCACTAACATTAATAACAATTATCACAATTGCTGTCACCATCTGGGGTTGGTTCCTGCTCATCATGTGACCCTCAGAAGAGGACAAGGAGTTGGTGAAGGTTGGATGAGGATAATTAACGTTATCAGTAATGAGTAGCTATATAATATATTGTAATGGTTCTAGTTGTATTATTTGAGCTGTGGTGTTAAGACATGTTGTGAGTAAAATCAAGGAATGACACTCACAGGCTCCGTCTGTGTCCATATAATCACCAGGAGTGGGTCTGGTCTGTGTCTGTGTATGCGGGCCGGTGGCTTTCTGTGTTCTGAGGTGCTATTGTAATTCACACACTTGCCTTTTTTTTCTTGCCACCACCTACTGTTAGGCAGCTGGGACACCTGATGGGTGGCATTTGCAGTCTCAATGAGGGTGATGCGGGAGAGACCTGTTGATGTCAGAGGCAGATGCCTGGGCCTACGGTGCCGCACGCTGTATCAAACCACGTCTGATCAACAGCATGATTTCAACACCTTTTTCTGAGAGGCAAACCTATGTGGGAAGTGGCATATCACACTGATGGGTAGTTTGTGTCAGCTACTGTATGCACTGCTTTGGGTGAGACCTGTGGGTGAGAATGACTGACAGTTTTGCCTAATATGATGCATCACAGTGATACCAGTGCCCTGTCAGCTGGGCTGTCTAGTTTCAGTGTGGCCAAAGCAATGTGATGTGATGATTATAGTGGATGGATATATAGATATATAGTGGAAGTGACTGAGCTACATGCTTTAAGCCAAACATCTTTGCTTTGCTGTCCTCTGTTGAACATCTATATGGATCTCTTGCATGGATATATTTAGAGAGAGCCACACAGCAGAGCAGTGGCTACCACTGTTGCCTTACAGAAAAAAAGATCAGAGTTTGTGACCCGTCTGACCGAGGGCCTTTCTGTTTGAAGTCCAAAAACAAAAACAGTCCACAAACATGAAGCGGTTAACTAGACACTCTATTTTGACTGTTGGTGTGAATGTGAGAGAGATTGGTAATTCATCTCTGTATTTTGGCCCTGCAATGGTCTGGCGACTCGTCCAGGGTGACCATAATTAAGTGCAGAAATATCACACAACAATGTTGCAATTTTGCAGTTTAAAACTATAGAACTGTATTAAATTAAGTGGAAACGGTTAGGGAAAAATAGTGATGTGTACTCTACATATTTATATAAAAAAAGGAAAAATATTTAGAGTTTACAGGCACAAGTATACTGTGTCACAAGTTGGCCTGAGTGACAGAGTGGGCCTTATGGGGCTACTTACAAGATGTGACTGTGTTAGTACGCAGCATTAGGTACACTTGCATAATTACACTAACAGGTATGTGTGAAAACCAAGGGGTAAGTCTTTGTAATGTCAGGAAAAATGTGTACATTTTAATATGATGAAAAAATGTAAAGTCATTTTACTATAGACTTACATACGAACAGATTTTGGAGCCAGTGGATTTGCACCCTGATGGCCATCGAAGAGAATACAGGTTTCAGGCACTGTGAAAGCAGATGAATCTGTATCTATCTATCTGTAATTTACATTGACATCGTTTTACTAAGTCTACTTCTCAGGTGACAGTAAAGCACCTTTTGATGCTTTCTTTATGCTATCTAAATAAAATGTAGACATAATTATTACTATTATTATTATTATCAAATATGCAACGGTGGAACAGTGGTAGAGTGAGTCGTCTTTGAACTGGAGGGTTGAGGGTTTGATTCCCGGCTACACGACTCTACATGGTGATGTGTCCTTGAGCAAGACACGTAACCCTGTGTTGCTCCTGATGGCTTTGAATGTAACTTGTGAATGGGTATGAATAAAGCAGCTCTGAGTGGTTACCAAGACTAGAAAAGTGTTGTATAAAAGCAAACCATTTACCATTTATTATAATTACTATTATTTTGGAAGTGATTCCCTGAAAACTAAGAAGTGAAACCAAAAAATGACAAATAGACAAAGAAATATTTTGAAACACACGTTACAAAAAGAATCAAGAAACATCAATTTCCATAAATTTCACTGTATCTAATATCTCCTTTTTTTCTTCTTTATTTGTTCACTCTTTTCTCCATTTTACTTCATACATGTATCCAGTCAAGTGAAGGCTCTTAAGCACAGACATGTTTGTGCTGTAGCCTTGCAATGAACTGGCAGCCTGTCCTGAATTCCTTTATATTTTCAGCCCAATGTGTACTGTCATTGTTTAGACCTCTGGATCTTGAAAATGTTAAAACAATGGATGGAAGAAGATGTTCTCTATAAATTATTTATCTTGGAGTGAAACCCTACATACCATTATTTTTAAGGTCCTAATACAAAATCTAAAACATGTCCTTGTTGTTTAAATGGATCAAACACTAGCTCCAGTCTCAACTGTTCACGCTTTCTTTTCTCAGCTAAACAGGTAAATATGGCTCTGAATAGCAATGAGAGCAACAGTACATGGCCTTGAAATTATGCCTGTCTGATGCTCACCCTTGAGACACAGTTGAACAGTTCACCACTGAACCAGAGCGGAGCATTGTGAATGAATATGCACTTCGACTGGGTGAGTGGAAACCATAACCCCCCTCAGCCAGGCTGCCTGACAGCCTCCTGCTGTTCAGAACTTGGCTCATGGCAGCTTACAGAGTTTTTGTTTTGATTATGTTTTCGCGGATCACATACTGAGCCACTCTGAAATGAGCAAGTTTTTTTTTTTTTTCTTTCCCATGAAGTTCTTAAAGTGGCTAAGCCTTCAAAACTACTTTATTATTTGGGCAACTGACAGAGAGGCGATTTAGATCTAAACCATTTAGAATTTGACTATCTTTAATATGAATTGTTTCACCAATTAATTATAAATTATGGCAAATAGGAGCTACTTCTGTAGCCATCTACATGGTAGTGATATACACTTTGAGTGGTAGATGAGTGAAAAGCAGCCAGATACTGGGTCTATGTGGTCTGATAACCTGTATACATTAAACTGGCATTTATTAAAAAAACAGTCAAATATTATACATTTACAATTCTACATCTGTTCTGAAAGGATTCAAGAATATACGTGCACAAATTTAAAATAAAAAACTTTCAATTTAGTTCTGATATTAAAGTAAAACATAACATTTTAACCAGTATTTACAATTGAATTACTTTTCTGAAGGGTCAGCCTTGTAATTACACCAGTCAGTGTTTCATCAAATTGAAAACTGATCAACCACTGATTTTCAAGTGCATATGCATACAATTACACACAGCTCACTATGCATACAGTTCAAATTATCCAGAAATTAATAGGGAGTGAAATTAAAACATTTTCCATTTACAGTATATTTGATATAACCCTAACCCCAGCCCTAACCAGCACTTAACACTTTCTTAGAAATAAATCCCAGTTTCGGTTAAGAGTAAGTTGACTCACTGTAATGCACTGCACTGTACAGTCTGTCACACTGAAAAGAAGCTCAGTGGAGCGAGAGGAGTGAGCACCAGAGGGAATATGGAGGGGAGAACTGGGGCTAAGTGTTATGCGAAGGCAGCCACTGACCTCGTGTGCAAGGTACACACCATCTTGGTTCATGAATTGGCTCCAGATGGGAACTGGCAAGGGGGAAAAGCGGAAGAGAATTGTATCGACAAGCTATGCCTGGGCAGGCCCTGAGCAAGGCCATTAGCCATGTTGCCAAGTCACTAGGGAAAGTCTGAGATTTCACTTCAGCTGTGTGTTGATGGGAGCTCTCTCCAGCCATTCTCAGCAGGCAGACACAGAGGCAAAATCCCAATCAAGGTGCTGATGAGAAAAGCACAGCAAAACTAAAGTAATAAATACCTCTAATGTAGGCAAAGGATTGGGATAATGGTCCCTGTGCTTGTCTCTTTTGTTTTAATGAGATTATTAGAAACTCCTATTACCCAAATGACTTCCCGTAACTTGTACTAATTCACAGCATCTATTGTTAGTACCTGAAGGTTGGGGGCTATTATCACCAGAGGGCTTGGAATGCTGTGTAATTTTGTGATTTGCTGTCTTTATAGACAGGGAGACTTCACTGACTACTAAGAAGGCTTAGTAGTCAGTGATGTAAGTCAGAAAAGAAGCAGAAAGGATTTGAGACATTGACGTAGAATCAAGATGTCAGGTAATATTGCATGAAACCTGCAAATAGTGCTTACTCAACATTGCAACAATGTTTTATTTCCCTCTTCATATTGTCCAACATATAATCTGGCTCATCCATTTCAGCACTCCCATGCACCCTCCAGGACCCTGCCAAGAGTGTAGAGCTGGTGCATTGTTTCACAATCCTCCTGAATCCGAGATTCGACTCTCCTACTAACTAATTTCGGATGTTAGGGATGTTAATTCCATACAAAGTTCTTTGGAAGAGTACGCCTGGCTGAGATTGAGCATGAGGTCAGTTAGGTGGGTGTAGAACTAGAGGTTGGTGTGTGGGTTTGCATTACGTCTCATTGTTGAAGTTGAAGAGAGAAGAACTGTGATGAGGGATGAGAAGAACTGTGAGGAGGGCAGCATTATACTTTTCAGTGTACAGCCTGTCAGAAAATGTAAGAAGAAGGAAGAAGAAGAGAAAGATGATAAATCGAAGACTGGATACACCACCGTGTTCTTGACCATTTGGTGGGTTTTTACCTCTCACTACTCAAGACATCACACATCACGTTAGTGCGCAGTGTTGGGTGTGCCTGACTCTCAATAAGGGGGGGTTGCTAGGAAATGGCAGAGCAGTGTCAGTCATGGCCAACTTTGAAGCATGTGCTGCTAATGTTGCTAATGCAATCTCGCGGTGTCACACTGTGGCACACTGACCAAAACTTTGGCAGTAGGAGAATGTCCGAAAGCTCAGTCTGGACAGTGTACTCTTCAAGTTTAGACACATAAGCATGGTTTAATTGGATGGTGCTCATGCTGCCTGTGGGAAAGTTGAACATTACTCACTGACTACTGCATGCAGCTCAAACAAAGCAAAACAACTGACCCTCAATGCGGTCAAGTAACAATTGAAGCCTCTTTAGTCAAAGTAACAAAGCAATGCTTCAGCTGACCTTTCCTTTGCATATGTGTGAGTCCACTGTTACTCTGCGTGAGAGGGGAGAATTAGGATTTGTTTTATTTCCACACACGCACACCAAGTAGTAACAGTGAATTTTCTCTGTTTAGGCAGCACTTATCTGTGCCTGGGGACCACTGGGGGTTGGATATCTTGCTCAGGTGCACCCCAGCCCTTGATTTGTCTTGGGATTTGAACCTTTGACCTTTTACCCTGGTTAACATGGTTTGTACCTAAAGTTTGAGGTTAGATGAACGAAGGGAAGGACAGCTGGTCATCATACATGACATCCAGGTATCTTGCAATCTTAACTGTGGTGATAAATGCAGAGGTTAAGTTGAAGTTTAGATTTTGATCTGTTCATTAATAATGCAAGAATGCACAGAAGTCTTGGAGAAGTTCTATCAAAGCTCACAAGGAATAAACACAGACTGTATCTAACAGGTCTAGACCTATTCTTAAAGCCTGGCCCCACAAGAAAAGCAAAACTGATGTAATTGAGAGTTTAACAAGATGTTACAGGCCATTGTCATGTTGTAAAGTGAGCATTCCACTGCAGTCCCCACTTTTTGACAGCGGTGATAGACTGTGATGTGAAACTTGCTTAGCTGTGCTGAGAGAGGCGTCTGTTCTGTTCAGCTCCTCTCAGGGCAGGATATTTGGAGTGAACACTGTCAAAACCCTCCGCCGTTCTCCTCTCAGCAGAAGACAACATGTGCCACAACACATCAGTCAAAGACAAGACTCACTAGCTCCATCATCACAAGAGGAAATTTGTGGTGCAAGTGTGAATACATAAAAAAAAAAATGCTAAAGACATTTTCCTTAATGCAAATACATCTGGATGGAAGTCTCAATCAATTTTTAATCAACTTTAAAATTAAACAGTAGGTTAGGTATTAAATATGCTTTTAGGAGAATTTTGATACTATTTGCTGCATTTGAAGAGACACAGGGAGTTTTTGTTCCATTGACATTCCTATTTTTGAAACTTGTAGGATTGTGTGATTAATTAACAACAGTAAAATAATAGTAAAATAATGATTGTTCTCACTATGCATTTGTTTCTGTTTTGTGAACTACTCCCCTTCCCTTGCTGGCATTTCTATCCATGTGTTTGTTTGTCTCTCCTTATACAGCACATGAGTGTATGAACATGTCCCTGCTCTTAGTTGTCTATCACCACCTACAGTATGCGTTGGCAGGTGCCTGTGTGTATGCATGTGTTTGCTGTCTGACTCTATAAGTCAGGAGAGTCGAGGGAGTTGTCAGAGGGTGGTTGCCCTGGTTTCCTTTGCAAGAAAGATGAGCATCTTCTGCACAACCTCAGAACAAAGCAGCAACCTGCTTGACTGTATGAGAGAGAGAAAAAAAAAACTGAAAAAGCTTGAAAAACCAGGTACTTCTGAGACTAATCAACACCTCTGCCTTTTCTTTGTTGTGTGCACTTACAATAAACCACAGTATGTACTGTAAGTTATCAGTCCCTATTTCATGAGAAACAGTGTTACTTTTGAAGATTGAAACTCTTTCACAGATAAGACCTGGCCTCTACGATGAAACAAACAAAATATATAAATATATAAATACCAAATATATAAATACATATATAATATCTGTGTATTAGAGGTAATGGGAAAAAAGAACTTAAGGAAGAAGCAAATTTACATACTATATGTGGTACAATATACTGAATGTAAAACTACCAACTCCAGAATATGGAAATAATTTTGCTGGAAAACATTGCAAGAACATTGGACGAGTAGAATGTGGGCCATACTCATATTCATGGCACTGTACTGTATATGGTTGACAAAATATTGGAAAGAACTGAAAATAATCTAAGTATACAAACTACACAAACCATGCATTGCCTTTCACTGAAGTAATATTATGCAGGAATACATTCAAGGCAAAGACCAATATCTGATAAGAATAGAAAAAAAAAAAATCCCCTGGGCACAGGCCCACCCCTCCACGTGACCCCAGACATGACCACTCAAAGCTGCTTTACAATACAGTTTTGCCGATCATCCATTTACACCTATTCACTCACACTTTCATACAGTGCATCTATATGTGGCACATTTTCTATCACTCATCTTTCATACCCATTTACATGCTGCTGATACAGCCATCAGGAGCAATGTGGGGTTACGTGTGTTGCCCAAGGGCACATCGGCATGCAAATGCAGACCCTGGAATCTACCACCCAACCTTCAAGTTGAAAGACAACTTGCTATACTACTGAGCTACAATTTCCCCAGCCATCCATCCTTGATCTGTGTTCATTGTTCACTATATCATGTAAATATGAAAACCAATAAACTTTAAGTAAAAGAAAAAAAAAAACTCTTTCACATATGTATCACAGCATCTTGGAGACAAGAGTTTGTTTGCTGTTCTCCTGTCTGAACCCCAGGTGATGGATTGCAGATCCAGTGCACAGCCTCCTTGGGCCTCACTAAATGAATTAGGGAAGGCCTGAGTAGCTACATTTTTAGCTTCATGCACTCAATGCACATTATCTTGAGCCGCTGAAAGCCTAAATACCTGCTGGGCCTCACTATGACCATTCAGCTGCCATCAAGAGCCCGCAGAGAGGTCGAGGAGGAAGAGAGACTGCACGGGGTAGAGAGACCTGCACTGGAGAGAGAGAGGCTGATGACAGCAAAATCAATTAATTGAATGAGTGGACAACTCTTGCATGGATTGGGTTGCACTTCTGTGATAAGACAAAGTGCATATTATGTTTTAAAAAAATGGAGTTTGGGGGGGGGGGGGCTAGCCAATGCACCTTGAGGCCAAGCAGTGAATGGCATTCATTCAGTATATCTCACATACAGTATGTCATCGATGCAGAAGCTCCCTGTTGCTTTGCTGCAGCTCAGAAAGACTCAGAGGCACCATCAAGATTATATTGCATATCCTCCATCAATAGTTTGTTTAAGTTTAGCCATTGCATTTTTTTGACCATGCTTGCGGTGCATTTACATTATATTTTATTTGCCTTAATAACTGAGCAACCCTCATCAATCAGGCTACTGCTCTGCTTTGTGCAGACTCAAATAAAGGTATATTATGATCTGTACAGTATGTGTTGCCATAGAGCGGTCATGAAGGCTTTCTGTACAAAAATTAAGAATTATACAACTGTTGTAAAATATCTCAATATTTTATCACATACATACAGTACAACTGACCTGGACTGCAGGCAGGTCAGTTGTGCACCATGGAGACTGTTTTCAGTTGTTGGTCCCTAACAGTTTGCAGAAGCAGATACTGGAGAGTGTACATGACTTTATGGGGCACCAAGGAATACAAAGGACCCTACATCTGCTTAGGCAAAGAGCATTTTGGGCAGGCATGTAAGGTTTTAACACTGGGCATGTATGGAATAAACGGTAAACGGAAGCCAGGTTGCAAACGACAAGGTGTGAGGGATTTATTTACAAAAAGTGCAACAAACAGAAAAAGGTCGAGCCAACTAAGAGGAAACAAAAAGCGAGGAGACTGACAGGCTGGCTGGGCGAGCATCTCCCGGGGTAACTAGGAAAAAGGGGAAAAAATCACGAATTAGAAAACGAGAGTAACAACGCATGGAAGTAGGCAGAGCAGAGTAGCGGCTTGTACTGGTGAGTACCGTGTTGCATGAGAGACGCGCTGAAACCTGCTGCAAGGAGGAACCAGCTGATAAAGGCCGGGGGGAAATCAAGGAAATGTGCAGCAGGTGTGTGGGGAGGGACTCCACCCAGCAGCCTGGTCAAGCCTCCTGAAACCAAAAAGCAAAGACAGGGTTGCGCAGGAAAATAAAAGACATCACAAAATAAGAGACAGGAAGCAGGGAAAAAACCGGACCCTGACAAGGCATGCATGAAGATGTTGAACAGTGGGTAAAAAAACTGTCAACGCTGTATTTTAACCAAGATGCCTCATCCAAAGATTCACCCACCTATGAAGTCATTTGTTGCATCCAGACCTCTAGAGGTGCCGGCTGTGGATTTCACAGTATTGAGCCAGCCACAGATGGCAGAGAGAATGTCCTGGTTATCACAGATGTGTTTACAAAGTACACACAGGCTTTTCCTACTTGTGACCAAAAAGCAGAGACCACAGCAAAGGTGTTGTTGAGAGAATGGTTCATGAAGTTTGGTGTACCTGAACGATTGCATTCTGACCGAGCACATAATTTCGAAAGTTAAGTGATTGCTGAACTCTGTAAACTCTATGGAGTAAAAAAGACACGCACAACCCCTCATCATCCGACTGGCAAAGAAGAAACGTTGGCCTGAGCAACAACAGGCTATTCCCCACACTATTTGGTTTATGGGGTGGAACCACACCTTCCAGTTGATGCACTTCTTACCAGGGAGCACTTAGGTGACCGTAAACTTGATTGGCTCTCAGTTCAAAAGCAAAGATTAAAAGAGCCACACACCAGAGCAAAGGAATGTGCAGAGCAGAAAGCAGCAAAGCGCATTAACCTTCAAAGTGACAAGGTATACTGTCCAGAGGTAAGAGTAGGTCAGCAAGTGTTTCTGTGACACAGGCCTGCAGTCACAACAAAATACAGGATGCATGGGATGTATCAAGTAGTAGATATACTCATGAGCACTTATTCTGTACAGCCTGTGGAGGGAGGAGCTGTGAAAGGAGTAAACAGTGTGCATATCAGACTATGTGCTGATACTTCAATCAGGATTCCCAAAAGTGTGACAGAGCCAGTGGCCGAGTCAGAGGTAGAGAACGTGGAAACAAAGTCAGGAGAACCTGATGGTGACATAGAGGAAGGAGTTTTGGTGGAGGAATCTTTCTTTGGTCCAGACCTAAATCCAACCACTGAGATTTTCCCTGTCAGTGAGAGTGAACATGAGCCAGTGGAACCTGGTTGTGAACTGAGGGATGTTGTAGTGCCTGTGCTTGAGAAAGGAGTAGCAGGTTCTGTTGAGCCTCTATACATGTATGATGACAACCCAAAAGAGGTTCCTCCTATTCCAGTTCCTTGTCCAAGACAAAGAGCAAATCCTGAGTTTAGTGTTCAAAGTCCTACACCTGCACCTCGTAGGAGTAAGAGAAGAAATGCAGGCTCTCACTCAAACCCAAACCATGAGCCTAGATCAACTTTGGAATCTTATTCACTACCTCCTGAAATGGTATCTCATATTATTACTAGCTTAGGAACTGTGTTCTTCAGGGAGGCTATTAATGAGGTCAACAACAGTTACTCTGTCACCGAGGATGGTGACAGTTAAGCAGGGGAGAATGTAACCAGGTGGTAAAATCAAACCAATGCTTATATTCCACTACTGAGATTTTCTGAGACCATGTGGCAGTACCTTAATTTGAACAACAGGGGGCATATTCTCACTAGCTAAAGCAGTGATGTAAGATAAGGCAAGGCAATGCCGCGAGATAATACCGGAAATAAGATTGTGCTATTTTTCCTACTGAAATCGTGGTTTTTTTCTGATGGACTGCTGAAGCTTGTGCACTATACATGACACCTTGTGCTACCTGAGTTTGTTATCCACGAGGTGCCACTGCCGTATTAATATTTTGTTACAGCATTTTTGAACACCATTTCTGTGTATTGTTGCTACAAGGCACTGCGGGTACACTATACTAGAGATTTTACCAGCCTTGCATTATTTCTTTTGATGCTGCATTTACGCCGTTTTGCCCACTAAAATTTGCATTTGAAGTTCTGTGTCATTTATCCTGGCTTCACAATGCTGTTGTGATGATGCAGTTATGTGGTTTAGCATTGTCTTGCTGAAATATGCAAGGCCTTCCCTGAAAGAGACCTTTTCAAGGTGAGAGAATATGTTGCTCTAAAACTTCAATGTACTTTTCAGCATTGATGGTGCCTTTTCAGATGTGTAAGCTGCCCACAAATTAAAATGAGCGATCTGAGAGCCTCTGTGTCTCTAAAATGCTCCTTTTATACCCAGTCATGTTACTGACCGGCTGCCAATTAACCTAATTAGTTGTTAAATGCTTCTCGCGTTGTATTTGATTTGTGTCATTTACTTTGCCAGCCTTTTGTTGCCTCTGTTCCATCTTTTTTGAGATGTGTTGCTGCCATCAAATTCAATAAAGTGAACTAATATTTATTAATTAAATGGTAAAATGTTTCAGTTTCAACATCAGATATGTTGTTTATGTTCTATTGGGAATAAAATATGGGTACACAAGATGTATAAATCATTGCATTCTGTTTTTATTTACATTTTACACAGTGTCCCAACTTTTTTGAAAAAGTAGTAAAAAAACTTTTAAATGTAGAACTTTAATGGCTGGACATGAGTCAATGATCTAGGTATCAAATTATATGTACTTAGACATGCCACACTCCGTGGTGCAAATACAAATGATGAGTGATGTTAAAGCACATACAGGGCACACTGCTAACTGTTAATTACTTTACTCACTGTAGCTGTAGTCTACTAACTGTACTCACTGTATTTCTAATGGTGTTTTTTTGTTTTTTTTTCACTAAAAAGTTACAGCACGGCTTGGCTTGGCATGGCTTGACTGGGTGGGATTGTCATAGCACGGCAGCACGAAAGTGCCATGACATAGTTTTATACAAGCCACTTCTTTTTGGTGTACTGAATCATTAGAATCAGTTCCTTAAAAAGATCAGTACTTCCTGCTTGACCGGAGCACAGGCTCCATCGGACGCAGTCAATGAACTAAAATATGGAGGAAGGGGTTGTGATTCAGCTCATAATCGCGGGCTTTCAGCAGTGCTGTCGCTAAATACACCAGACTCCTCTGTTAAACATTGAGATTTTAGAAATTCCCTTGCTAAATGCTGGAGATTAATGCACGTTTTCAGAGTTTTAAAGTCTTTTTCTAACTGAAATGTAGTTCTTATCTTATCTCATTGTCCAGTACTGCATATATCCTGCACAGCATTTTTCACCCTGCATTTCTGTAATTTCTGCTCGCCACAGAGGAACATGGCTCAGTGATCTCAGCACCTCACCAGTTACCTTCCCACTTTGTCCATCTTCAAGATTGGACGATAAAACCAGATCACAGGTGTACTACATCATTCTCTGCCAGTGTCAATGGGAATACCTGTCCTTTGTAGCTTGAGCTATTCAACGGGAGGGTTGGAGCAAATAGGCTTGGGAAATAGGTCAAGCACACTGATAAGGGCAGGTGTTCTTTTAAAGATGTATCTCCAAACTCTGGGGGACAAAAAGTACAGTGAAACATTCATACATCGATAAATAAAGAGGAAGCTCGTGTTGAATTCAGTGCAGCAGCTTGAAAGTTACACTTCCATGTGTAGCAGGAGAGAGATTTCCTCTCCTCATAACCCTGCAATGTCCACCAATTGCCACCATTATAAAGGAAGGTGTCGAGGATCCTGCACTCTCTCTCTCTGAGGCACATCGACAGCGCCACTGTCTGCCACCAGTGGGGGTCTGTGCCACATCCTCTTACCCCCAGTTTTAATTACACATTAGACATTACGTAATATACACACTCCACACATGACACACATGCAGACAGACACACACACACGCACGCACCACCAAGCCCTATCTTGATGGGTGATGGCTGGGGAGTGGGAATGAGCATCCACCTGGATCCCCTCCTCCTCCCTGGTCCTCGGCTGGGTGGGGGTTGGCGGTCTGGGTGAGGACGGCTGTGGCAGCCCCCGGGTTGCTGCTGGTTGTGGGGGTCTGGCCCTCCCTCGCTCTACTGTGTGTGGCCGTGGCCCAGCTCTTTAGAGGTGCCGTGGTGGGTGGCAGCCTGCTTGCCCGGCGGACACTGACGATGGGCACCTGAGCCCCTAGATGTGGGTGGGATCTGGACCTGGACACTGCGGAGTCGGACGTGGCGGGCCCCTTGAACCTTAGGCCCTTCCCTGTACTTAGGGGTCTGGCTGCTGGCCGGCTTGGAGATCTTTTTTGAGATTATTTGTGTTTATTTAGGTTCTATTTATTTATACTTAAACGTCACTAATTGTCTTTTGTCTACTGTTCCTTTTAGCTGCTGAGAGCCGCAGTGGTCATCTTGGTGTCCCGGGTGGTGGTTTCCCCTTCTTTGTGTGTGTGTGTGTGACACTGATTAGGTCCTTTAATTATAAGATTCCCTTTTAATAGGATTTTATGATGTTTTTCTGAAAAGATGCAAATTATTATTGTATGAATAAATTATTAATTTTTGTTAAAATTGGAACCATGCTCTGTCTCTCTTAATATATAGGTGTAATTGAACCTGTGTGCCTTTTATTAGTAATTTCCTGGGGTGAAACTCTCCAGGTGGCGTCCTCCTTGTTTTTCCCCCCTTCCCCTTGTTCCTCACGCCACACATGTTATGGTTAAAATAGAAATGGATTAATGTTAATTCACGTCCAAGCCTTGTAATAATACATGTTCTTATAGTGCTGTTAGATATGGCCTCTTCCTCTCTCCTTCAGAAAACAGACAGAAGATAAAATTGCAGTCCACACGTCATATCTTACAAATACCGTTTAAGATACACCAGACTTGGGTTTTTTTATTTCTATCAAGATCCAGATAAGAGGAACCACAGAGTTTAGATAATCATCTGGTAAAAATGATCCTGCTGGAGCTGGAACTGATAGTGTAGCAGCACTGAAGGAACAGCAGGGGAGATGAGGAAGCCGCAGTCAGCATTCACAATGTGGAGTTGATAGAAAATGCAATGCTTTTATATTTAAAAAAATAATTTTGAGGATATGGTAACACTAACTGAAGTCTATCTTCACGTCTCCTAGAATTCACATCTGCCATTCTGTGCACAAATGTATAGTGACCATTTGAGCATTATTTGAATAAATCTGCCTTTTTAAATCTAATGAACATTAGTTTTCACTTGGACCCTCAAAAATATGAAAGAAAGTACGTTTGCACAAAAAGTTGATGCTTTCATTACATTTCATTAAACAAAATGCAGTACCTCTCAGTAGCTCTCAAGAGCACCAGCTGTTCTTGATTCCCTTCTCCTAAACCCTAAGGTCTAAACTATGATTAAATTCCCCTCAACAACAGGAATTATGTGAGGATTTTTTTCCACCTATTAATTATGCAGTATTCTACTTTAACAAACATTTTCAGGTATAGCCAGAAGAATGATGTCACTGTTATGAAAAGCAAAGTGGTCTTGTCTTTTATGTTGGCAATCCCTCCATAACAGATGAAAAGAACAGCTAAAGAGAAAAGAGAGCTGGTCACGCTGGATGGAAAAGACAAAGCTAATGCTTAGAACAGGATTACAAGGACAGGTGGCATTGTATCCCTGCAAGGACGGCGAATGAGTCCACCCCTCTGTCATCTTGGGAAGTAGCTTTGACCTTGGTCATGGATTTTGAATTTGGCATCCTTTTGACTTTTCCTCCAATGCCAACATGAAATAGAATGTGGATACTTTGAAGTTAGGTGTCAAAACATGAATCCTCACTTGCTAGTGAATAAGATATGACAACACCTCTTGTGGTCAAAGTTTTCGTCTTCAAGGTTTGTTTGGGAGAACTTCAAAACGCACTCTGTCCTGTATGGCAGAATTTTCTCTTTAAGATATTACATGTTACAGTTATGTTCCCATGTGTAGCAAGGTGACTGATACTTAGTGAGTATTTCAATTTAATTTTGCTCCATTATAATCATTTTACTTACGCATTAGAAGATACAAATGGGAAGGCTACATCAATATGCTAATTTACAAATATTATTCCACGTAAGCTTAGAGTTAGTTAGATTTAAGTTAGAGTTTTATACATTTACCAGGTCTCAGGTCTCTCAACCAGCTCCAGTTTATAATTCCCTCTGTCAGAACAGAAACAGGCAAATCAAGCATTTTCTTCCATGGCAGTGGACTTAGTTTCAGTCCCTGTGAAAGATTTTAAAAACATAGAATACAGGAAATAGTTACTTTGGTGATAAATTAATGTCTGATGCTCCCTTGCACTTTGCATCTTTGCACTCAGTATACAAATAGTTATGTTTGGTGTCCAGGCTTCAACTTAATCACTCACTCCAAATGTGTTACATTGACATATCTGGGAGTGATCAGCAAGAAAACATCTTAAATCCCCCCGTGGAGGCTGCAGGTGGATGCGGGTGGTGGGGCTTAAAGCAGGAGCAGCAACAGCAGCACGGAAAAGCAGTAGTGCTGATGAGAAGAGGGAGAGCTGGGAAAGTTTGCAGCTTTAATAGCCCACAAATTGAGAGGAGGTGTACGTGAGGCATGTCTTATTGACATTAAAATGCAGCTCGAGTTGACTGCCTGAACCAGCTCACTGGCTCACCTCATTTATTTTCTTGTGTCATTTCTTGTGAACATGGTGTGTCCAAAAGCATGTATGATGATGATGCTGACTGTCTTGGCTAGGTCTCGCTTCTAAATGAAAGAGATTTTAATCTTGTGGCACATGCTGGTGCAATGTCTAGCATTGTTGTCTCACAGCCAAGTCGCCAAGTACAGCTGAGGGCATTTCTGTGGGGAGTTTGCATGTTCTCCCTGTGTGTGCATGGATTTTCTTCGGGTACTCTGGCTTCCTCCCTCAAACAAAAAAAAAAAAAACACACACAGACTGGGGAATGCTTGTTTGTCTCTGTATGGTACGTCTGTTGTACCCTTTTTTCCATATGTCAGTTGGGATTGGCTCCAGCAACCCTGTAACCCTCACGTGGATGATAAAGCGGCATAAGATGGATGGATGCTGACTGATTATGATTTTGCATTAAAAAAAGCATGCGTTTACTGGGCTTTATTTTCCTTGGCCTGTGGTTGTTCTGAAAAATATCTGTTCTGAAAAACTGTGTTCTGCTGACATCCAATGTTACATTTCAGATGAATATTCTGTAAGTCATTAGCAGTTCCAGCAAAGAGATGATTCCCTAAATAAGTAAAATAGTAAAGTACGATTATTATTTCACAACAAAACATGACCCTGTTTGGTTTATATCCACAGTGATACATAACTTTAGGAGGCAGCAGACTTTTAATGTCCCCCAGTGGTAAAGTGTATTACTATTATTATTATTATTATTATTATTATTATTATTATTATCATTATTTGGTCACTGTTTTAAAGATGCTTCTGTACAGGAGCATTCCTGATAAGGAACATCCATATTACCATCTGTACCATGTAGACAACATTTTCTGCTACTACATTTATTTATTTGAACGGTGTGTCATGAATCCAATAATGTTTCTGTGAATGATGCTGATTATATGGTGGAAGCAAGTCTTTCAGGGAACCCACATATGCATGAATTGTGTTGTTTTCCCTGTGCACTCATTTTTAACATCATAATGACAAGTTGAAGTTATAAAGTTCAGGTTTAAAGGTTCCAGTGTGTAAGAATCCGTGACAATGATGGGAAAACCTTTTGTTGTTGTAAGCTTCTACTTGAACAAAACAAGTGCTCTGGCTATTATAAAAACATGGTAGAGCAAGATGTATGTTCTGTTGTGTTCCACTGTCGTGACCTCTGAGTTCCTCTGAGGCATAGATGTAAATAATTGTAAAAATTGATTACTACATTCACGCAGTATTTTGTGCGCACGAACAATGAATAAGAATGAATCAGTACTATACAAAAAGAAGGAAAGAAAGAAGCAGTATTTGTTAGTGGAATCCTAACTAAATATGTGAGCTTACCTTGACGCTATGAAAAACTAGCAATTTTCCTTTTTAAGTAATTATACATTATATACTTATGGGTAACATATCCACTTTAAATTTTACAAATAGGACATTTCAATGCTGTAGTTTTACGGGAAATAATTTTGTCCTGATTGTTTTATTTAAAGGATGCGGGCAATACTTTAACTGCCACTTTTGTTTTTCTGTTTGTGTTTCTTTTTGTACTTTTCTGTCCATATATGCATTCTGTTGCAGAAATTGAACTGTAAGGCAGTGAGGGAATGAATCAATCATCATAAATGAGGGACAGCAACCCTACAGATTAATTATTCTGCTCACACAGTCACTGTTTACCCTTCTGGATGCGTCGTAACAACTCCAATAAGACGTCAGTGTTGGGGAGATGCCCGCTTGATTGCCGTGCGCTCACGCTGCCCATTTTAACTCTAAAACCACACCAACAGCATAAGAGCTTTTCTTCTTTCCTCCCACATGCTACAACACTCTACATGTAGCTCATTATATTGATTTCAAACAAGCCATCATGACAGCGCACGGCAGTTTAGCTTGCCAAGATTTAATTGTCTATTTCCCCAATGTCACTGAATGCATATTCACTACATCCTCCCTTGTCTCCTCATCTGAACATTCCCATCCCGCCCCCTTGTTAAGTGAATCATTTCTTGAGATGCTCTAATGGCTCCTAAATTGTTTATGGGGCAATTTAATTTGTGTGTAAGGAATCCTAATAAACACTCTTGGCACACAGATGAGTAATTATACGTTTGGCTAAATAGATAATTGGATAGGCTTGAAGATAGATTGGAGCATCTGTGTTATATTTGTCTTGTTGTAAAATACAGTAGCTTTCAAAGAAATGTAAGCACATGCATTTACTATAGCTGTACTCCCATTTGCCTGATTTGCAACTTGTTTATGAAACTGGAAGTATAATTGCTCTTTGTGAAGAAGTTAAAATGCAGATTTTCAGGTTTTGGCAGAAAGCGTGTGTATCTTCATCTTGTTATTGCGGCTCCAACTGGCAAAGAGTAAACACTGACAGCACTTTGGTTTGGTGTTTTCAATATCTAAGCTGCAGCAAACATTATTTATCTTCATTCAATAATAAACTCTCCCTGGAAATCTCACATACTGTTTCAGTTCACAGAGAATACTGACCTCTGACATACAAAACCAGTCTCTCACTATTGAGGTCAAGCTCAATAACAGTGGCAATATAGTCCCAATGATCCTGTAATGGGATAAAAATTGAATTTTCACCACTTATTCTTACACTAATATATTTATTCATTATTTGTATGTACACGTTTGAGATGCAGTGTATTGACCAGACCAATACTGTCCTCCAGTGACATGGAGCAAATAACTCTGTGAAACTGCAGTGTAAAGTCAAATCTGTGGAGACGTCCTGGTACATGCTGGTGTCTTACATCATCACAGGTCTCGTGATGAAGTAGGTTTGAGGTTTGAACGACAACACCAGCCACATTAGCAGTGATAGGAGCCTTCTGTGTGTTTTTGCAGATTTTTTTTTTTTTTTTTTTTCATCAGTGGAGCATCAAACAGCATGAGACTGTGTCAAAGTGATATCTCCCTACTCGGCAGAGCCTGAATGATTTATGCATTTGTCATTTCTCATTTGTTGAAACAAAGTGTCAATGTTTTTGTTCCAATGCACCAGTCAAGCCTACAGAGACAGTGAGATAAGGATGGGGTGAATGCCCTTGAAGAAAATAGCAAAGTCGACCAGGCAATTTGTCCAGACTCATCTCTTTTTTTTTTTCAACTATTTTGTCATGAAGGTGCAATGCTATAGAAGACAATCACCTTGCAATTAGTTAGTAAATCCTCTCTGTCCTTGGAAAATATGATCTTACGGTGCATATTCATGAGCTGTGGAAGAAAGTGAAAAAGGTAAATGTGATTAATTTTAAGAGAAACTGTCTCAGTTGCTTTAGACAGAGGATAACTATGGCAGACTGTTATAACAATAATTAGATAATTTTATCATCTGCATTATTCTTTATTTGAATGGTTTTAGCATTTTAATGTATTTTTATTTGTCATTATTTGTATTTTACCCATATTTAAAACCAGTGTTGGGTAATATGTCCTGAGAAAAGGTCATCATCATAACATTTCCCAACAGTTTACATCACTAATTATATTGTGATAAATGTCAGTTAATTAACTCTGCCATGGAGGTTATGTTTTGGGCTGTGTCTGTCTGTCTGTGAGCAGAATAACTCAAAAAATAATGAACAGATTCTGATGATTTTTGGGGCGTTGTACAGATAATGACCAAAGAAAAGTATAAGTTTCAAGTACTTGGCCGTATAGAGCAGTGAAGTGACACTGTGGGAAACTGAGTGGCTTTGATTGGAAGTTAACACACTTTGATTGGCTTCAATAAAGATTGATTTTTGAGTGAAAGTTCAGGAAACCAGTTAATTGTGGTTTGAAACATCTTTATGTCTTTGTGGACAAAAAGCAAAACAAACACTTTTCAGACAGAGGAACACTTTACAAATCCGAGGTAAAATATTCTAAGATAATATAATGGTCATATTTCAAAGTGAGTTTTCACAATGTGTTAACATAATTTTTTTTATATATGAAACTCTGTGGTGCTGTCCATGCCGTTTGTTACTTTGATATTGTTTTATCACCCAGCCCCATTTAAAACTAATTTGCACCTGTGTGTGTCCATATCATCTCATGCAATGTATGTACAATGTTGCCATATGGAAAAGAGTGCAAATTCATACCAACTTCAAATTTCCAGTTGCTCTTTAAGCAACACGAGGCAGGATTCACTCGGCTCCACTTCATTTAGTAGATGGCATTGTTGGTTAAAACTGTCATAAAATATATGTCGAGGTAATGTGCGCTTCTTGACAAATCAAAAATACTGGTGCACTCTGAAATATACTGGTTTATTGGTTTAGATACCAGAAAAGAAAAATTTACCTTGAAAACAAAAGTCAAAATAATAAAACTGCTTTAGTTTGCATTGCTTGCATTTTCAACCCGGCTTATATAACCTATTGCTCATTGTAGGCACATTATTTCAATCATTGGATTTATGAATAGAATTGATGAGAAGATGAGATAACATAACCTGACATATGACAAGCAAATCATTTACACTTACCAGTCCAGCAGTAACTGGACCAGGGTGCCATAAGTCAACTATCTCTCCACTAGTGGAACAAAACTGACCACCAGCTACAGAGAAACAGACCAATCTTCTCCCTGTCCATGTTATTCTATCACTCTCCTTAACCCTCTTTGGTTTTTGTGCTGCCTCTGCCATGGCATCCTCTCACTAAATGGTTGCACTTGTGTAACTTTGTTGCTTCATTTACTTTCTCCTTAAAGCGGGTGTTTGGGTGATAAGTGTTCATTTTATTCTGTAATGTAGAATGTTGTAGGTCTTTTTGTGGCTTTGACCCAAAACCAGAAATTCCATAATGCCAATGTAGGTGATGCGGACCTGCTCAGGCTTTGATAGACATGACATTCACAATGTTGTAAGTTGATGCACCATCAATATAATCTTGGAGACATTATTTGAAGGTTGAAATTCAACATTGTGTCAATTTAATAAAGGTGCTCATTGCAGGCAAAAGAAAGCAGCAAGTGCAGGGCAAATATGACAATGAACTAAAACTGAGTGTTAGTCATCTCCCTTTGCTCTTGTGCCATCCTGTCCATCTGCCCAACAATGACTCACAGTCCTTGACAACACAGCGAACAGAGGGGACCTATCACTTCAGTCATTCCTTACGCTTGTTATAAAACAGATATTGAAAATACAGTCTCACCACAAGCAGCCTTTTTAGCATCTTATAAGTGAATTAAACAGAGTGAAGCCTTCAGTGTCAGGGTGCTGTAAAATGTAAAAAAAAAAAAATAAAATAAAAAGAAAGCACTGAGGACTTTCCTTGACATCAGTACAAACCTTGAAGAATTGAGCACAAGATTTCATCCTTGATCACCCTCCATGGCTCAATATTAGCCAACCCGGTGTTGCTTCTGGTTGGTGGACATAAAAAAAACTACAACTTAAGAAAATGTGCTTGTGTGACCAGCGGCTATAAAAAAAAAAAAAAAATGGATATGAAAGTGACATGTGCTGGCCTACATTGGTTATAATTCAGATGCTTTAACCACAACATGTGCGCTGGACTACTTTTTCCCTCACAAAAAAACTGTCAAAAATATTTGACAGTGAGTAATACATTTAACAAACACGCCATTACATGCATGCAAAAGCTTGCAAGGAATAACTGTATTCATGCAGCATAGTCTTACACCCACACCATTTCTGGGTGAGACTGGCCTCATCCTGTCAACGAAAGGAGCTGATAGACAGGCTTTTGCTACTTTTGGTGTGTGTCAAAGGAAGTGGTCCGGTATAGACTTGAGGGATTCACTAACTGCACACAGAACAGAGGGAAGAAAGAAGGTGAGAGAGAAGGAGAGACAGTCAAAAAGCACAGAGAGAGTGACAGACAGTGTGTGTGTCTCTGTGTATGTGCGCACGTTTCTGTGTTTATGTGTGCGTGTGTAACAAGGAGAGGGTTTAAAGTGCCCCGGGCTAAACCACATATGAAGATGGCGGGGTCTGAGGACTTCCTGTTGCCGGGGAAACAAGACAAAACAAAAAGCCCAAATGCATAAACTTAAACACGTTGTCCTTCCTTGTAAATGCATATGTAAAAGCTGGTTGTGACATTTCATGAAAAGAGTTTGAGACGGAGCACTTTGAAGTTTTGGTTTTCATCCAGGTGCAGCTGAATTGATGATGGTCTAGATATCTTTGAAAAGTTGCCACTCAAACAATATAAAATAGGGCTTCAGTCTTCCCCAAACAGTCATATTCTTGCCAGTCTAGCAACAGTAAGTGGGTACAAGCCTTAGGATTGGCTGGCAACCTGTCCAGAGTGTTCCTTGGCTCTAGCCCAATGCCACCTGGGATTGGCACTAGCAACCTCCATGACCTTTAAAGGATAAGCAGGTTACAAGATAATGGAGTGACATATGGAACTCGGAGCTGCAGGTCTGTCAAACAGTGGATTTCTCCACATGTCTGCTGCAAGAGTGATACACACCAAAATATTACCCTTGCCACAACCAAAAATACAAGAGTGTGTGTGTTTGTGTGTCAGAGTCAGTCAGAGCGTGTGGACTTGTACATTAGTTGCACTTTCCTGCTCTTGTGTCTGAGGAATTTACTGTTCATTACTGTACATTTGAATTCATTTGTAAAATAGTATGTTTGCAGTACAATTAGCTAGTAAAATATGCAAACTAATGTATAATATTTCAACTAACTGACTCTACTGTGCCCTTTACACCTGACATTAGAATGTGTTTTCTGTGATCAGATAGCTCTTCATCACAGCGCTTCTGCAAAGATTTCCAGCAGCAGACTGCAGCGTGTCACAACAATGTTCCTCGCACGTGAAGTTGCACTATTGCATGGACTCCTCTTTGCTTTTCAAAGCAGGGGTAGAATCTGTCTTTGACAAAAGCCACTCATGTGTTTCCACCCATGTAGTTGTTGTGAGTAGAGTGGAGACACTTCAGACACACGTCGCATTTACACTTCATTTCAATCTGGTCACAACGTGTCTCTTACCACCTCCTGCAGTGGTTTGGCAGGTTTGATAACAATCCATTCTCGGGTTTATCTGATGGCAATCGGAGAAAATGCATTATAATGCAGGATGTTGTAGTAACACTAATGCTGTTCTGTGTACGCCATGGATCATCAGCTGGTGAGGATGACTTTGTGAAATATACAGTGTGTGGCATAATGCCATGAATGAAGATGTCATTTACACATTGTCAGATAGATGAACACACACGCACACGCATACTTGCATTTATTCTTAACCAACAGAGCCCACATTAGCTGATGAGAAACTGGGCCCAGCTGTCATTTCACCGTGCAAAACCTAAATAGAATAGAATATCTGCTTTTTATCTTTTCACATCTAAAACATCAACGACCAGATGGTTAATCAAGAGAGAGAGTGGTACATCTGCTTCTATGCTGCACTAAGCACTTTGAAAAAAGCAAAGTGTGTAGGTGCGGCAATGGCAATTTGTAGGAAAGACTCAGCAAAGGTCAGTCAAGAAGGGCTGATTTTCAACAGATGCGAACTGCGGGCTATATTAACTAAGTCAGTGAGTCATTGTATATTTATATAGCACTTATATAGCAGTATATTTATATAGGTACTAAAAGAGTTTTACATAAAATGAAAGAATACAAACACACAATGAAATAGCAGGAATAAAATATACAGTAAAACAATAACATTTAGAAATTTAGAACACAGGGAAGGTGTGATCATGTTACTGACTAATAAAAGTCAAATACATTTGAGTTTACTGTTCAAAAACACCAGGTCAGTAATTGAAAACAAATCAGAGGTAAAATGTTCCAGAGGTTGGGAGCAGATACATGAAATGGCTACTGGGGGACATTCAATAGCCGTTGACCAGATGTTTTTTCAAGCAAAGTTAAAATGTCCACCATGTAAGGTGAAGCAAGTCCATTAATGGCTTTGAAACGCAAAGAGTAAAATCTTAAAATCTATTTTAAAATGAAATGGTTAAAACTGCATAAAATGGATGCACCCAAAACACAACATCGGGGCAGTGACAGAACATTTATCTGAGACAGAACCGAGTGACAAGATACTTTGAAAGTCAGGAGGCTGAGGACATAGGAAATGACTGCAGCACATCTGTAGCCTGCTCAATGTTCAATTACTGCTGATGAAAGGGGCATTTTGTGGGGCGCACATCAGAGAGTGGGATTAGTAAAAGTGATTTCCTTGTCCTGGGTTGTTTGACAAAGTCTGCCTGTAATCCTCTTGAAAACTTTGCAGCTTTGGCTTTTCCTGACCGCTGGCTATGTCACACACAGCCCAGCCACATGAATCACAAAGATTTAATAAAACATTTTGATTACAAAGAGGCTGCAATTCTCAGGCTTTCAATGTCGAAATATTTTGTTGCATCCTTTTCTGATGGACAATAAGGAAAATCTTCTGTTCACCAACAACCAGCCTGGTCTCACAAGGAGAGAAAACTGCCTTTTAGTAGTGTTGAGGTTTCTGATTAAATAACATATTGTGGAATTCTGGAAAGTTTCTCCCAGGCTCACTAATCAAACACTGTAGATCAGTAATATTTAACACATATTTTGACAAATGTATCCAAGCTCACTAACAGAAACTTAAGAGTCAGATGCTTGGCCCAACAGAGGAAATACACTCCGCTTCTTCTCTTCCTGTAGTGTCACTAAACACTGACATTGAACATAATTTCAATGCTGCACCAGTCAGCATGATGCAAAGGGATGGAATGGAAGAAAGGGATACACTGAACAGGCAGGTTAACAATATAAAGGCCAAAAAAAAAGAATAATAATCACTAAAAAATAAAGAAAGGAACACAAATTTTATATCACTCAAAAAGAGTACCATACACAAAGAGAGCACCAGCATATAAAAGAAATGTTATAACACACAGTTTATTAACTACCTGTGCCATGATATATCTGGTATATCTCACAGTATGTACATTCAGTGTAACAGCAGAAAGACAGGCCCATGTTTTGTCCTCACTGAATTGGAGGTCAAGTTCAAATAAAAAAAAGAAATAATAATAATAAAAATAAAAAAAAATGCTTCTCTCTGAAATATTTGTCTTACTTTTCTGACAAGATAGGGACCTTTGGGTCGATCCTTAACCTAGTAATACATGTAAGTAAACATACATGCTTGTGCAGCACAAGAGAATTTTGAAGTAAGTAAACTGCAAGTAAACTACAAAGAAAACAGAAAGACTGCCATTCCTTTTTAACCAATAAACAAAACATGTCTTGTGAGCTGGAAAAAGAAGTCTGTGCATTGACTTTGCCCTTCAGTGGAAATCCACAGCCTCTCAGTATGTGTCAAATTATTTGAAATGAAGGTGGATTACATCTTAAATCTCCATACTGGATTAAAATGCCAGAGGAAGAGCACAGACAAATCCATAGCTCTCTATTCATCAAGGTGTGCTGGCCTCTGTGCATTATATATAATCTGTTTAGTATTTCCAGGCAGTTCCATTGCATTTCCTTTACATACCCATCCCTTTTTCTTCCAATCCACTGAAATCCACTGAATTGTAAGAGCATGTTTAAATTTAAAGAAATATGTTACACATTAGGGGGCGAAGAAACAGTTTCCCACAGAGGCCATTACTCCACAGGCTAATGGGAGAACACCCTACTGAGATATATAGAACAGTGTTATCTGGTGACAAATGTTTGGTATATGCACTGTGGTTTTCATTCAAATCACAATATGAGCCACAAATGAATACATCAGGGATTAACCTTTCAAAGACTCAAAGTGGAACATGTTATCATGGCATTGGGTTTAAATGGTTTAAATGCTCCTTTAAAGGACATTTTACATGTCAGGTTTTTCCATTGTCATCCAGTGGATTCCTTCATGTCACTGTTATTATGGTTAGAGGGTGGGGTTTCTTCAGTGGAGTGAAGACAAAAATGAATTGCGATTACACAAATGACTTCAGGCAATTGATGTGATATTCTTCCATCAAGTGGTGAAACCAGGTCCACATGTGCAATTTAAAAGCTTTGATGTCCTATTACAGATCCATTATACACTACTGCATATACTTTATTTAGGGGGGATAGTAACTTAAATCCATTCCCGGGAATTTAAAAGCCTGGTGCAATTTGCTGAAATGCAACAGTAATTACTTCCATAGGCCAATTTTCTATCTGTGTCAAACTAATTACTTGAAAAGAAAAACTATGAAACAATAAACATATTAATTCAATGATTTATTGACCATAAAGCTGTCTCTTTGCAGAGGCCAAGGCTTTTAAATAACACAGTATGTTTTCCCATATTCTTCAGTGAAATCAAAGTCAAAACACAAGCATCAGTAGCAATGGTGTAGAACTTGTTTATTTGCTCCTGTGGTCATTGATATATGCCAGATTGAATTTTAGTCTACTATGGGGTTGTCTCTTCTTGTATTACCTGTTTGGTCTTTATTTTGAAACTCACATCTTGTCTTGTTTCCGGTGTCTTCATTCCCTTCCCTCCTGTATTTTCCACCTCTCTGATTACCTGCACCTGCCCTCATATGTCACACCTGTTTCTAATTGTCACCCCTCCCCTAACCTGCTCAAAAACACCTCAATCAAATGAATGGGTCATTATCAGGCTATTGCAGAACTTGATGATGAGCTCCTCCTTTGAATCAGGTGTGTTGGAGCAGGGCAACATCTAAAACATGCAGAGTGTTCCTTGAGGATCAGGATTGGGAAACACTGGTATAAAGAATTTGTGTTCTTTTCCTTATGTGTCAGTTCGTCTTGAGCTTCTCTCAGTGTCCTTGCATTCCTTTGAAAGGTTTTCTAATTTTTGACTCTGGCTGAAGTTTCTTTCCACTTTTCCATACAAGACTTTTCAGTGCAACTTAAACATGGCTCAGTAGCCCTGTTCCATTTAAGGGACTGGATCCTCCGAAGTGTGGATTTGTTCCATTTCAAAAGGTCTACATCAAATGTGGCCGATGTATGTGGCCGACTTTAGCTTGGCTGGGAAGGACAGGTCTGATGGATCCTTCGTGGTCGACCATATTCCAGAATTCTTTGCGCGCCTGTGGAAATCTTTTCCAATACAACCAAGATGGCAGACATGTCATCGGTGGGGGAGCAAATTAGTTTTTAAATGTAAGTATGCTGTTTTAAACAAACAAACAAAAAAAAACTTTCATTTACAGTATATTAAAACCCATACTGCTATTGATGTAATTAATAAGCAGAAGTCAGGACATTTGTTGTTCTGCAAGCACTGGTCAACAGCAGTCTCCCAGTAGAACGAGGGAATCCCCAGCAGGAGCACTTTCCAGCACCCCTCCAGGGACTCCAGAAAGGGTGGGTACTTTGAGCTGCAGTTTGGTGCATAAGCACAAACAACAGTCAGGACCCTCTCGTCCATCGGGGTAAAGTCCAATGTACAGGCCCCAAGCTGAGGGACAATAAGAATGCCCACACCAGCTCGGCGCCTCTCACCAGGGGCAACTCCAGAGTGGAAGAGAGTCCAACCCCTCTCATAGAGACTGGTTCCAGAACCCAAGCTGTGTGTTGAGGTGAGCCCAACTATACCTAGTCGGAACTTCTCAACCTCCATGCACCAGCTCAGGCTCCTTCCCCACCAGAGAGGTGATGTTCCATGTCCCTAGAGCCAGCTTCTTCAGCCGAGGGTCGGACCGTCAGGGTCTCCGCCTTCGGCCACCACCCAGCTCACACAGCACCCAACCTCCTTGGCCCCTCCCATAGGTGGTGAGCCCACGTGAAAGGGGACACACGTTGCCTCTTCGGGCTTTGCCCGGCCGGGCCCGGCCGTGCCCCATGGGTGTAGGCCCGGCCACCAGGTGCTCGCCATCGTGCCCCACCCCCAGGCCTGGCTCCTGAGAGGGGGCCCTGGGCGAGGGAGAGCATTGTCCATTTATGTACATCATCATAGGAGGTCTTGGTGAACCGCTCTTTGTCCGGTCCCTCAACAGGACCTGTTTGCCTTGGGTAACCCTACAATGGGCATAAAGCCCCCGACAACTGAGCTCCTAGGATCATTGGGACATGAAACCCCTCCACCACATTAAGGTGGCAGCTCCAGGAGGGGAAGCCTTTACATTAATATTCTGTACAAATACTAATTAAGAGTGAAGTTTGCTGTACCTGGTCCCCTGTTCAGTGTGTAGACAAGAATAAATGTGTGACAATGCATGAGGTGTAGTGGGGAGAACTCCTCCAGCACACTCTGACTCACTTACATCGGTTAACCAGGTTAACAGCTTCTAAGCTTCTCTACATGTTTGTTGAACAGGACATTTAACAGCCAGTGCGTTAACATTTATATTCTGCACAAACACTGGCAAACAGTGATATTGGCAGGCTTAAGTTCCCAAAAGCATGAGTAGATCAGAATGAGTGTGTGCCCCCACCCAGCCTCTTGAAGCAGACACTGCTGGTGCTCTGTATACAAACCACAATGTTATTTTTGACCCGCAGTACCTGCACCACCTTCACACCACCACCTATCACCACTGAATCTCTTTTTCTTGCAAATTTTTCCTGACCTAGTCACCTGCTCACCGAGCTGCTACTCATCATACCAAGATGAACAGAGAGGAGCTCAGTCACTGCCAGCTGCTCTCTACTTTCTTTTTCAGCTTTTATTTTGCTCCTCTAGACCTTTATGTCATTAAAACCCCCTGAAAGCATCTAATCTCTGTGGAATTTTTTGCACTTCTCATCCCTCTTAGACTCATGATTCCACCTCTGGATTGAACTTTGTGCATCAAGCCACGATGGTGATGATGATGAAGACGATGAAGGTGGAGCCACTGCATTGACAGGTGAAAAGTTGGGAAAACCTGAGCTCCAGTTGCATGGTAGTATCAGCCAAAATGAAGTCAGTGTGCTGCAGTTTCCTAGATGAAAAGTGCGATTTGACAGTTTTCATGCACAGATCCTGATATGAAAGTAGTGGTATTTATGAAATGTCTTGTATATAATCATAAAATTTCCATACAACAGCATCCTGAGATCGCAGACCTCCACCTAGGTTAAAACATTTTGTCTTTTGCAAACAGGCACCTGAGATTTTTACATTTCAATCCACTGGCTCCTGAAAACTTTTCTGGATTTCTATGGATAGTACCTTCTTATACTGTAGCTATTACCATCTTACCATGATAACATTCATCCTGGATTGGACTATTTTGACATGTGCAGTGTTGTCTAATTCCATTGATGTAGAAGTGGAAGAAGAAGCTTCACTTCCACTTCTGTAGTAAATAAACGCTGTAAGGGTCTCCTTGCCCCCTCACTGTCCTCTTCTGCGTCTGTGACTTCTGCGTCTGTTCACATTATTTATACAGCCGTGACAAAACGGAAATGCATCACATTGATCATGCAAAAGCACTAAAGCAGGAAGTCATGATCTGATCAACTGTTTATATGTACACCGATGACTGATTGACTCAATCATCTTTTAGTGCGTTATCCTCGACATGAGAGTAGCTGGTGCTTAATTCCAAGTGGCATAGGGCGAGAGGTGGGGTACACCCTGGACAGGTTGCCAGTCCATTACAGGGCCACACAGAGACACAGTCTTACATTCACACTGGATTGTGGAAGGAAGGCGGACAACCCGATTAAAACAAACGCACACATGGGTAGAAAATACAAACTTGCAAGCAGGTCACGAACCCTGTGGCCGATCCGAATGACATTTGTTGCCAATTGGACTGTATAGGATCAGAGATTTAGAAATGTTGACATGACATAGTACAGCCAGTATATTTACAGTCTAAAACTGAGTTAACTGCGTACTAATTCTATTTCTGTTTATGCTTTGATAAAGGGGTATACTATAAGTGTAGGTTTTTGTAGATTTGTCTCTCAGGACGTGCAAGATTGGTTTCTCAAACTACTACAGTACCTGGCAACCTAGAGTCTGTGAGGAGGATGGGGATGGAAAACAACACTTACTCTAGTTACATACTTAAGCCGTAGTCGGATTAACACTTGTGCTGTATTCTGATCTTCACTGCATTATGTTGCCAAGGGAAAATATTCACAAGCACCATTCAGCATTGTGCAAAAGTATCATAGGTTTTAATATTGCAACTTAAAGGACCAGACGATTGTTGCATTTGTTCAGCTTTGATGATGCAGCAAATTACGTATGGTAAATTAAAAGTTTGTGGTGTGTGTGACCAGTGGTGCAGCTGCCTCTCGAAATGTGCAAAGTAATACAATATACACACTGCACAAGACGCTGTAAGTATTACTAGAAAATATGTATTCAGCACTGAACCACTGTTTGCATTAATCTCTCCCCTGGGTCAATTGAGACACTCTTATCCAAGTAGTTTTTTTTTTTCTTTTTACTTTATACTTTGGTAGGTATATACAGATGCTGCTTTATTGCTGTTTTGCTGCAGTTTTCCCTTTTTGAATCAACTTTAAAAATACATTAAAAAAATGGTTCATGCTCTTTGACTCCATGACCTGGATGGTTGAGTCACTTTCAGAATGCAGCGTTCAACAATATGCTGTGCTCCAAATATGTCACAGCCAAAAAACACCGGGGAGTCTCTGTCACATCCTTCTCCCACACAGGAGTCACCCAAACTTTAGGGAAGCTTTGTAAATTTGTCACTGGTGCTGTGAAAGAAACAGACACAGTTTTTTTTTTTTTTTACGAATACATGATAACATGTGATCGTACGAAAGATAAACCGTCTTTCATATCCTCCCTGAATGATCCAATTGTGAGGTTCTCAAAGGAAAGATCCACTATGCTCAGACGAGACAAGTTGACTGTGCAGCTGTGAAATGTCAAACATATGTCTGCAGCTTTAGTTTATAATACAAAGATACTGCAAAATTAATAAGCACCAAAATGTGTTATAGTCATGGGTGTTCCCCCACTGCCTTGTTAATACTTGATGGAGCAAGAGACACGTTTTTAGATTTTCAATGAAACTGTTCAACTGAAGTTGTCTTTAAATCCACAGTATTATATACTGGGATGAATATCATGGGGTTTATTTGCAGAGATAGTATATTTTAACAGTCCTTTTGATTGTTGAAATAAAATCACCCTTTTAATAATAGACTAAGCAACTTAAAGTGTAACTAAACCCCTTCTTCTGCAGCGAACTATTCTGTTGGTGAAATCCGACACAGAGTTGTACACCTGTCTAACATGCTGCCCATACTGTACCATTGCTGTCTCTCAATCCAGGGTCTCAAACCTCCCAGAGGAGATGACTCTGCTGGCTGTTCAATCAGGAGGAGACAGAAGTCATGCGCTGTGTGAAATGAGATGGTCTAACCCATACAATTCATGGGTGCTCCTTCTTCTCCTCCGAATTTTCTAAATTTTAGTACATTGAAATTTTGTTTTTTAAATGCTTAACTAATCATGTGTCATCAGTGTTTTCTGGTCTGGCAGTCAGGCGTCTGCGCTCTCTCAGACCTGACACCACAGCCTCTGTGAGTGGCGACTGTGTTGTTCCAAAGTTTAGAACATCTTTTGGACAGTCCTGTTTTCCTAGCACAGGCTTTGGAACGCTCTCTCCGCTGACCTAAAACTGCAGACTGAGCTGAGCACATTTAACAAACTTCTGAAGTGATGGCTTTAAATCAGGCCAGAGCTGCTCATGCACATGACACTGCGGCATGAAATGTTGATTATTGTAATTTATTGTAAATATTGAGCATGTGATGTTATTACAATTTTATATGTTGAACTGTTGCCTCCTATGGACAGGTGTTGAAAATTAGCATTCGTGCTATAACACTTAAAACAATGCATCTGGTTCGTCCAATGCTATTGCTATGTCCAAATTAAATAAATAAATAAATAATAAATCCCAGCAGGCTATCCACCACAAGCTTAATCCCTGTCGTCCACATTTAAAAGTCCTGAATCACAGTTCTTCTGCCCCTCGAAAACCTGACTGCTGATTTAAGTCTTAATCATCTAAAATATCCCAAATATCTGATGTTAAATAAATATATCTAAATATAATGGATTTTTCAACATAGCTGTAGAAGTAATATTATTATTTTTATTTATTTGTTTTGTGATTTCATGTTTTTGTAATAATGGTTTACAAGACTTCTGGGATATGGCCAGCCATGAAGGATACACTCATGTATTGTATACTATGGGCAAACACTAGCCGCATTTGTCAGCTGCAGCCAAATGAGCCGATGATCCATGGGTCAACTGGGACAGCCCGCGTCACGGTGCAGCGCAGTGATCGTCATCTGGATGTTTGACAACATCCAGGTGACGAATCTACACTTGGGAGGATCCAGACCCTGGATTGAGACACAACTGATGATTCACAAAGTCAACAGACAATGAGCCTCCTGCTGAAGCTGATGAAAGCATGGGCTAAAACAGCCAATGATAACATGTGAATGCAGTAGCTGGTATTTGACCAGAGAGATGCAGTAGATATGCAGAATTGTAGGCTGTATAATTTTCATACTTTACACTCAACTGTGAAGATTTGCACCTACCTATATAGCTACTCTTTTACACCTGAAAAAAAAGGGTTAAAAGTGGTTTAAGGGTTTAGTTTAAACAGATGTCGGAAGAACTGGTTGTGCAACTCTGATTGGAAAATTGATGTGTATCCTGCAGACATGGAAACACGTGACCCAATATTTGGCTGAATAGACAACTGCCCTGTCTCTTTATTCTTTGTAAGCCCCCCTTTGTGGCCTTTGTGAATATGACACAATGTCAAATCAGCTCTATTTTCTAGGAATATTCAATATTGTACCTTGCATGTGCAATGTTCAAAAAAAAGGACCTGCTGAACTGCTACAGAAATTATGCATACTGTATATGATAATGTGAGATGATTCCGATTCTGCATGTGAGTATGCATAATCTGTAGACAAGGACAAGATTTGAGACTGGGAGCCTTCTGGTTTTCTTTTTCACATTACAGTTTGACGATCTGGGTTGCCCACAGGAAAATAAAACCAATGTGGAATGAAAAAGAGGAGGAACACATTCTAAAATGTTTTTTTTTTTTTACTTAACTGTATTCTTGCACACATAGTTGATTAGGCAAAATGTTGTAGATGTCCTCTCTTTCAACTCCAACAGAGGCTAATTCATCATCTGACACTAGCCTATGGGCTCCAAGATTGATTTGAGAGCTGTGTGTATGTCACTATGTATTGAGGTGGGTACTGTGTACATTAATGTGTCTATGCATAAAAGTGCAAAAGAATCAGGAATGTTTTTGAATAAGCAATTCAGGAATCTTTCTGCCTTAAACTTAAATTCTTTTTTCAAGTATAGCAAGTAGGAGACAATCTTTGGTTCAACTGCTGACTCACATTTAAAAAAAAAACAAAACAAAAAAAAACATTTGGGAATAATTAAGCTGAACCCTCAAGAAAGTTCATGCCATGTCAAAGGACAAAGCAAGCATGAATGTATCTGCCAACAAATTATTCTACTAATTTTTACTTCTGAGACTAATTTGAAGTCTAAACTTATACATACATAAATTAGTACCTGCTCATAGATTGTAAGTCAACCTTTTGAGGAACTCTGAATCAACCAATTGTTTTTCAAATGCATTTTTCCCAAAATCAGATTACCTCTTAGTGCATAGCAAATATACGTCAAAGAGACTTTTCGTACCGTAATCATTATCTTGTCTTACTTGATGTGATATTGCAAGAATCTTGTCTGTTGTGATGCAAGAAAACATTACCATCATATAGAGTATTTTAAAAGATATGGAAAAACCTTTCTACATAATTACAAGGCATAGTAACAGTATAAATGAGAATTGGTGCAATGTTTGGTAGGCTCTCAGAACCTCAATGGTGATTGACAGCCATAAACACCTACATACATAAAGTGGAGTTCAAAGGGGTTCATTTGCATCCACAACAAGATGGTTTTTGACAATTTCACAGCTGCTCACTGTGGGAAACTTTCTAGAGATAATGATACTCCCTGACAGATTTGGTGCAATCAAACTTCTGCAGGTTTTTTTTTTTTTTTTTGTCATTGCACATACTCCTTAACGAAACCATTTTGAAAGAAAGCAAGTGAGAAGGTGTGCAGTTGTAGCAGAGATCCTCTGCGTCCAAGCGATAGGGTTGCCATGAGTGAACAGCTAAGGCAAGAGGCAGCACTCTAAAATGTCTAACTATATCACAAATTACCCAGTGGTGGAACAATATTATGGTGTATCTAGTGTCAGTTTACTTTTCTATCGAGCAGCCCTCAAAGACAGATAAAACACTCAGCAAGACTAGTCTTAAGTCTTCTAAAGGGTGAATGAAAAGCAGACAGAGAGACTCAGGCTGTTATTGTTAACTCTATCATTGTGAACTTTCAAAGCCCCGAGATCTACCAGCTCTGTCCACTGTGAAAAGCATGGCAAAGTTCCCCAGGGGAGTTCCCCTGTTTTTTTTTTTGTTTGTTTTTTTTATGTTTGTATATGCACTACTAGTTATTCTCGGTGAACCCAGCCAAATCTGCAAATGATTTGCTTTTGCTCTGCAGACGCATTTGGCAAGGATGTCATTTTGGCCTAGTGCTGAATCTCAGAAAAAAGGGAACCAGTCACAAACCTAAGGTGGGCTTAACATGATGATAGAGATGCAACATCTAGCAGTTTTGTATACACCCAACATTGCGGCCACCAAAGAGCAACTGTCTTTCTGTTTTGGTGTTTGCGTTCATTTTTTTAACACCTTGCTCCAGAGCAAGTCTGCCAGGCAAAAGTCATCAAAATAGCCATCACTCCTGGAAAACTACAAAAAGCACGCTCTTTGACATGTTGCTCTGCATACGTCATCAGATCATTGGCCTGATTGGGTGTAGGGCTGTCGTGGTGTATGTCTATGTCCGTTGGTCATGCCTCCTGGAAGTGGGAGGTGACTACAACCTTTCCAGACTCATACTTAATCTCAGGCGAAATGGAAATGCAATCTGGTGTGAGTCAGGCTAACTGCTAGTAGGAATTATTACTGAGGTGACATCATGAATGGTTGTGTGTTATCTTGTCTTCCTCCGCAATATTATCTATCATACCACAGTATTTAATCTTTGCGATTATTGTGAAAGTGGTTTTTGCTCATTCATACTAAACCAGGGCCCTGGAGTTTTCAAACTGAAATGGAACCAACAGTGTTTTAGACATCATGTTGGTGCAGTGAGGACAACAGCTCTGCCCATATCCAGGGCAGAGCTGATGTACTGTATTTTCATTTTTTTTTTCTTAATGTTGCTGTGCAGACCAGCTCTTGGTAATCTAGTCTGAGTCCATGATTTAATAAGCGCTAACCATGAAATCTGTTGCCTGTTTTCATTCCTATGGCTCTATCTTCTTCTATCTTCTGCTCACTGTGAGCGTGTTTCACAGCAGTGGCTTACCTCCGCTGTCTCTCTGAATCTGTCGGGATCCAGTAAATTGCTCTCCCATTATCCTGTCTCCAACTGTTTTGGCACAACATCAACCATCTTCACTTTTATCATGGAAACAACCCGTGAAGACACGAGTTGTCTGACATACTGCCAGGTTTATGTGTGGTGTAGTTTATGTCTATGGCATTTTTCGAGCAGTCACCTCCTCAGACTGTCTGCCCCTTGACTGACTAACTTAAATAAATCAATAATAAAACAGAAGGAGTTAGACAGTCCAATAATAATAATAATAAACCAATAATAAAACTGAATCCTACAATACCACAAATTCAAATTCAAATTTTAATTAATGATCTTTCATTGATAATCATATTGATTTAATATGTCTAACTGAAACATGGTTATGAAGAAGAATATGTTAATTTACATCAGTCCACACCAACCACACATACGAACACCCATATTCCCAGAAGCTCAGGCCGAGGAGGAGAGACAGAAAGTAACTATTAATTAACCCCAAGCCCAAACTTTTTCCACCTGCAGAACATTATGAAAATTAGAAACATTTTATCCTTAAATGATGCTGAAAAAACTAGTTCATGCTTTTGTTACATTAATATTAGATTATTGTAACTCACTACTATCTGGATTTTCCAGTAGGTCCTTTAAAACCCTCCAATTCAAAATGCTGCAGCATGAGTTCTGACAGGAACTGACAGGCTCCCCGTACAGTTTAGAATTCAACTTAAACTCCTCCTCCTCACGTACAAAGCACTTAATGATCAGGCCCCATCATATCTTAAAGAACTAGTTTCACCTTGGTCCCAAAATGCAGGCTTACTTATGGCTCCTCTCCTGTGGAACCAACTCCCAGTGTCGGTTCAGGAGGCAGTCACTCTCTCTGTATTTAAAGTTAAACTTAAAACCTTCCTTTTTGATAAAGCTTATAGTTAGAGCTGGCTCAGGGAAACCTGAATCTCTTAGTTATGCTGCTATAGACCTAGAATTCTGGGGGATTTCCTGTGGTGCACTCACACTCACTCTCTCACACTCAGGGTATGAATGTGACTAAATTATGTGTCATTAACCTTATTTTGTTTTTCTCTCCCAAGTCTGTGTCTGCTTCCTTCCATCCTCTCTCTCCCTCTGTCCTCATTTAGCAGGCTGCAGGATCCAGATCCAGTTTTCGATGCTATTATTCTTATCACTAACAGTAATATTGTTGTCATTATTATTATGCTATGATTAAAAGTTCATCAGTACAAAGTCTTATCAATAATTTCTGCTGTTGCTTGTTTAAATGACACCGTTGTTCTATGAACCTGACGTATCAAATTCTAAACTTGCTCCTGGTGACTCTCTTCTGTCTCTCCCTCTCCTTCACCTCCCTCTTCTTTCTTTCTCTCCCCCACCTCTCCTCTGCCCCCCATTTTCCTCTCACCCCAACCGGTCGAGGCAGATGACCACACATCTTTGAGTCTGGTTCTGTCAGAGATTTCTTCCTGTTAAAAGGTTTTTTTTTCTCTCAGTGATGCCTAATGCTTGCTCACTGTGTGAACTGTCAGTGTTTACTATGGCATCAGAGCGTTTAATATAAAATGTTTTGATTCCTGGCATTTTTATAATATTATATTTAATCTTTACTTGTTTGTCATGCCTTTTAAAAATGGTGATTCACCTCAGCTCTTAATTTCACTGATATACTGTATACTAATAATCAGAGTTGTTGTTGTAAAATACCCCACAATGTGGTACATTGCGAAACATTTTTCCTTTTATTGGATGTTTATCATCAGACTCATAGGTAGTATCAGGTAATATCACATTTTTTTCCTATTTAAACTGTTTTATTGCTGTCACAGAACACGGGCATTTTATACATGATTGTCCAAGAAAATAATGACAAAACAGATGAGTGATGAGTACTTTAATGATAATTTGAAAAAAAAAGACATACAATCTTTTACTTTTTTGACCTGACTCATTGCTATGCTTTTTAGTCTGCTTTGTATTTTGGTTTAAACTATTATACAGTAATTTAACAGTTTTTAGGAAGGCACTTTACAAATTAAGGTTCTAATTATTTATTATTATTATTATTATTGCTATTATTATTATTATTATATTAACAATAAAATATTGCAATCAGGCTAGACCTGCAGACTCTAAGATGGCAATATTATTAAGAACAATAACAATGTGTTAAAAGTAGTTTCACAACTCTTTTCAAAACTAATTATTGTGTTCATCATATTCATCAGTGACTTTATTAACCGATAGTGAGGATAAGACAACCAGCCTCCCAGGAATAACTGGTGAAGGGACCACAGGTCTCAGTGTATCGTACGGTCACAGCTTCACAGTCCACATCGACATCTGGCCCTTGTGACTGCAGCCAGTGACTGTGTGCAATGTCAGGGAGTTAAGAAAGAGATAAACTTCTGCATGTCAGGCTCCTCCTCTGACATCCGACACAGCAGTGAATACATTGATTGGTGAAAATAAATGCTAATGGTGACAAATAAATAACTGATACCCACTTTGTCATAATAATATCACCTTCATTTATTCACATTTCCCATACTGTTGTAACATTGTATAGTATTAAGCATTTCCCAGGCAGTAACACGCTTTGGTGTGTCCGTACAAAGCCGTGACGCCATTCGAAGAAATACAATTTTTCTGAGTTTTTTTGGCCTTTAGGAAGGCTTTACAAAAATGAAATTCCATGAACTAAAAAAATAGAATATAAAGATTTCTAAATGTCTATGTCCTTGTCTTGAGGTGTCCTGTGAACAGTTTTACATGTGTTTGGTCAGTTGGAGGGCCACACGGTTGGTGTAGAGGTTAGCACTCTTGCCTTTGCAGCAAGAGGTTCGTGACCCAGTCAGAACAAGGGCCGTCTGCATGGAGTTTGCATGCTCTCTGTGAGAGTGAATGGTTGTCTGTCTCTATGTGGCCCTGTGACTGGCAAGTTAGGCACCAGCACCCCCTTGACCCTTAGTGGCTTTTTGGACTCTGAGTATTTTTTGTTGCAGTACCACAAGTGGAAAGTGGCCACTTTGGAAAAACATTGGTTGTTAAACAAAGGGGGCGGTGCTCTAACCATTTTTTACAATACAACAATGGTCTATAGAGATGAACAGCGCCGTTTTCCGTTATGGCTGTGTAACATCAGCTTCTGGAGCTCTATTGAGCTGAGAAAGTCCCGACCCTGAAGTACTGTAGAAGCTAAAAAAGATCCCTATGATGGAGTTCGTGGAACCTTGATTGAGAACAATCACTAATCACTTCTACAGAATTATATGTAAAAAAATAATAATAACTATTGTGTAAACGTTTATAGAGACATTTGGAATGCTGGTGATTCATAGCATGTCAAACAACCTTCCACTCAAGAGGAGAACCTCAGCCTCACCCAGCAACAGTGGCATTGTTGTTCTCTTGATCATTATTCCAACCACATATGGTCTGCATGTTGATGCTGCATGGTGTTAATGTTTGAAGTAGTGCACCTCACATCTCAATTTGTAACAATAATGGGCTGTGGGATAAAATTACACTGGATGAATGTGATTGTTAAGCAAATTAATACCTTTGGGGATACAAAGCAACTATGTTTGCTGAGTGCATGAAGAGGACATTTTGACTTAACGTTTTATAAAGACACAGCCACTGGTGGCTGTCAGCTATAATGTGACAAAAAAGAGATGCTGAAGCAAATGCAACAAAATAATCATGTAATGTACAATGCAAAGCGATACATTGGTATGGGAAGGTTTTTAAGCTAATAGCTGAATCTGTAGATTTTTTTGTAACTTTGCTTTTCATGGAGTAGAACCAGAAACACTTCCATAAACTGCGTCTCAGTTGCTGTGATGTGACTGTTGATGAGGAGGATGGCTTAGTTTGTATAGTAGTATAAACAACACGACATCACTGTTGTCTCCTTCTGATGAGCAAAGAGGGCATGGGATCCAGGACAACTTGTTTATCACGTGTCTGGTGGTGTTTCTGGCATGGATGTTTTGCATTTTTTGTGTTAGGGCTTGAATAATAACTTAAAGTTGCACTAAAAAGTTTCATTTGTGGTAATATTAAATAAAAATAGCCTTAATGTAACTATTCTTGGGTATTTTTTAATGTAATCATTAATGTATATAATGATGCACGTCCAAGTCCAGATTTGCAGCATTTGTTCTGTGGAAATCTCTTTCATAACCAAGCAAAGTTGGAAATTGAAATATTTCTTAATTATTAATATTGATATATCAAAACTGATAGGGGAAATCAGCGGTGATACCTGACCCTTATATCTGTTAAAAACAAATGCACTCACAGATTGTGTTCTCACCAGCGCCCCCCGCGACCCCTAGTGGATAAAGCGGTAGAAAATTAGTGAGATTGTGTTCTCAGAAGGTCAAAATAAAGTGCTTTGAGTCTCTCTGGTCCAAAGCCTGATAACTTTATTAAGTATTTTAGTGCAGAATAAAGAAGGCCAGCAGATGGCTCTTCACTACACAGTGACTTAACTGATGAAATAGATACACTAAATTCTTAGTGCACACACCAACTAGTCATAGCGACTTCAAGCCATCCTTTAAACACACCAGTACTGAGTACATATACAAATAAACAGGGTGCAGGATCAGCACTTATCTCTGCCCGAGGAGGAGCAGGAGATTGGGTGCCTTGCACAAGGGTACCCTTGACCCGTCCAAGGATTTGAACCATTGACTCTCCAGTTATAATGTAAGGCCAATTTCTTTCCCCCTTTAACATGGGCTGCCCCAGATTATATTATACTTATATTAAAGAGAACAGTTAGTTTCACCTAAAAGGGCAGCATGTACCATTCTCTATCATCTGTCATCCAAATGAAAATAAATAAAAAAACTATGACACCCAACAAGATGTTGAATTATCAATTATACCGTGATCAAATCCTGTGGTTTAAGCAGAAAGAGAGGAAATGACAGCACTGCACTCTAGCACTCCAACTGATAGCAGACCAAATTCTCCACACCCTGTAATATTGCTGTGTAACTGCAGAATAAGTAGCTTCTCACTCCAGTCCAACCGAGTCTCCAGATTGCAATCCTTTTCCATACACACCCAGGCAAATTGACAGCACAATTGATTTCCTAATTAATGTCCTTGCCCACCTACTAGCATTGAAGCCTAGAGACATAATTTCCTTGTGAGCATGATCAATAGCTGCATCAACATAAATACAGGCTGGAGGAAAAGACATTTTGTGTAGCTGGAGCACTGAGGCCAAAAATCTAAGTAATAGCTTTATTTTTTTTAAAAACTGTTTGCAGCCATAATTAGTTTATTTCTATTCTAATTGAGTTATTTGACAAAGTCCATACTAGTTAAAAGGGAAAAAAAGGAATAGAATAGATAACACAAACAATGAAACACAAAGGTCTATAAGTTACATTTAAGGCTCCCTTGCACAGTATTTTTTGTTAAATTAGCCAGTCCTGATAATTAATTGCTCTAAGACAAAGACACAACTGCAACAACAGAGACAAAGAAAACTAACAGGAGAGAAACACACTCATTCCCAAGTGTAACATTTGCTTGTAACTGTAGTGGAACATGGTGATGGAGACATTGCCTCAGTGCTGGACTGCTAATTTCAAACGAGCCTTTATAATGATGAGCAGAGATAAAATATGTAGTAGGCCGTCATCTAATTTTAGCTTCTTGCTCTTCTATCATCACTTTTCAAGTTTGGTGGCTAAAAAAATCCTCTTTTTGGACTCATCATCATCCTCATCACCATCTGAATATGCTACAGTATGAAGGCTACTGCCTCAGAAAGGAACAGCATGTGGTTGTAAGGTTACATCTGAGAGTGTGAAATATGGTGAAGTTTTCAAAGTGGGGTAAACCCTGGACAGGTTGTCAGTCCATTGCAGGGCCAATTCATTCACATGCTTTCATCTATGGACAATTTAGAGTGTCCAGGTAATTTCATCACCAAGCTTCATGGAAAACCCATGTACACATGGAGAACATGCAAACTCCACACAGAAACGCCATTTGTTGAAGTGGTTTTCAAACTCATCAGGTCAAGTCAATTTCATTTATGTAGCCCTTCTACATGGAGTTTGCATGTTCTCCCTGTGTGTGTGGGTTTATTTCCGGGTACTCCGGCTTCCTCCCACAGTCCAAAAACATGCAGATTTGGGGATTAGGCCAGTTGGACACTCTAAATTGCCCATAGGTGTGAATGTGAGAGTGAATGTCTGTCTCCCTGTGGCCCTGTGACGGACTGCTTTAACCCTCAGTGGAGGATAAAGCGGTAGAAAATGAGTGAGTGAGAGAACATCACAAACACAATTTGCCTCGAAGGGCTTTACAGTCTGTCCTATCCTATACTTAGACCCCGCACATCGAGTGAGGGAGAAACTCCACAAAAACCATTGTACAGCGGCAAAAATGGGAGAAACCTCAGGAAGAGCCACAGAGTAGGGATCCCTGTTCCAGGATGGACATGCATCAGGTGTCACATGTACAGAGACAAGTTCAGCAGATTGCAACCAAGACATCACATTTACAAAGAGAGGAAAGAGAAGAAGATAGAGACCAGGAGCATTTCAAAAATCTAGTGACCTTCTTCCTGTGAGGCAACGCTGCTACCCTCAAATTTGAACCAAAATCATGAATATCATATCTTTCAATAAGATGGTTGCAGGTTTGATTCCTGGCTCCCCTAGTCTATACCCTAAAGTAGTTTGCCACATTGCTATTGATGGCATGTGAAGAAGCTCTGCATATAGATGTGCTGTATGGATGAGAGTGAAAGGGAATGAGTGAGTGAAAGACAGACTGTAGTGTAAATGGTCAATGGTCATCAAAACAGGAAAAATGTGCTATATATATATATGATGTATATACCAATGTACCATTTAACTGATATTTTCAGTTACATCATGTATGGAATCTATTTCCTCATAGAGTATGTTTGACATAGCATCACCAACAGGGATATAGTTCACAACTATTTCATCAGGGTTCCCACTGGTCCTTGAAATTCTTGAAAGTTTGTGAATTTTAAAATACATTTTTTCAAGAAAATCGTCCTAAATAGACAAGAATCAAAAATTGAAAGGGCTTGAATTTTGTGCAAGAAAGCAGTTGCACCTACTGTTTCATGCCCTGGATTGCTTGATGTACATAGACTAAGCCTACGCAGAACAAACGTGGAGTCGTAATTACTAGCCGTGTTGTAGACACTGTACACTGATTCTCTCCGCTGTTGATGTGAGATAACATGCAGAACAATGAGTAAAGTTAAACAAGAGAAAGCAAATGCAGTGATGCCTAGGAAATGCAAATCTTGGTCAAGACTGGCTTGAACAAGATTCCAAAGACAACATTTGTCCAGATGCAGAGTGTGCTGCAAATTAGTGAAAGTAGATACCATGGGCGAAGAGGCTCTTCTTCCCATCTTCAGCTGTGTCAGCACATTCGGTCCTTGAGTTTGAGAAAACTGATCCTGGAAAGTCATTAAATTTGATGTCAACCAAGGTGTGGGGACCCTGTCTGAGGCAAAATTCTCACGTAAGGAAGAAAGTGGTACATGGTTTGGCAGGGCTGGGCAACATTTAGATATTTTATCTGTATCGTGACATGAGACAAAATATGGTCTTTTTGGATTTTGATTTGGATACCATCATATCAAGATAAGGTATCTATGATGACTTTTCCTGTTATTAAAGGCTGTTGCATTGATAATCACATACAGTATGATGGTACCTTTCTCATATCACCCAACTGTAGGTGGTGGCCTTCACCAATCAGACATCAACCCTATCAGGAGCAGTTTGTCACCAAACATCAAAAACCTGTTGCAGATTGTGGAGGATATTAAGTTGTTGATGTTTTTGTTTGTTGTTTTTTTTTTGCGGCGAGGATGCTATGACATAATAAAATATCATCTTTTCCAAGCCTAAAACAGGTACTAGGCCTAAACCTAAACATAGGTTACTCAGTGTCTAAACCTTGAACCTTAGGCAATCATCTCCCTCTTATCCTCAAAATACCAAGAGTACTACAACACCATCAAGTTGACATGCATGTCTGGAAACATGTAAATGACTAACATTTATATTCCTTGTGAAACATAATTGACGATGCAGTTAAGCTGTGTAGGATTGTATCATTTTAGGAGACGAAGTTGCCAGAGCAGATAAAAAATATATATGCTTTAAAGGAATAAAGAAAAACATGTTTTTGGACTTGATTATATTGATCAAAACTTAAGCACCTTTAAAGTTTGTTTGCTTCCTAATGCACAATGATTCCCTCCTTTTCACCGAATGCCCCAAACACAAACTTCTACAGTGGTTATCATTCATCACCACACTCTGAGGTGTCGTAAAGCGACCCTAAACAAAAACTGTGATTCATTTGTAGTATGCTCGAGACCAGTATTGGTTCCAGCCACTGATGACTTTGAGAGAATAATTAAAGTGTGGTCTAAGTGTTGCTCAGGGATATTTTACATGCAGTAGGAGGGTTGGGACAGGGAAGCGGCCAGAGATATTGATTACTGCTGGGATTACAGCACCATGAGCATCGCTCTCAGTCCAACAATGTAATCATCAGCCCTCTACTTGTAATGCGCAGGTTGCCTCAGTCTCACCACGGGAGGGAGGGAGAGAGGCAGAGGGAGAAGTGCAAGTGGACAGAGAACAGATGGGTAATGTTTCATCTAATGTTGTCCTTCAACTTATGATGAATATATGGTTGAAATGTGCAGACAAGGGATTTCTTTTTAAAGAAGACTTTTCAACAGAACTGTGCCACACAGTAATTACACTGATATCAGCACCTAATGTGTATTTCTTGTCAGAAAGCATCTCCGGGAAATAACTGTTTTGTCCAGCACTTGTTCTACTTAATAAATGACATCCATTGCAGTGAAAGAAGGCTGCTGCACTCTTCCCTGGGTTCAAGCCGATTGTTTCTCCCTTGCTCAGTGACTGTCACCATGGCTGCTAGCTCTATATTGGATTCAGGGAATGCACTGATGTAAGTTGGCAGATAACCCTTTTAAAAAATGCTCCTTTTTAAGAGTTTAATCTTCAAAATGCATGACAGTGCTGATTCAGCAGTTTTTTTCTCTCACCTTCCTCACTTTTAGACAAATAATTTTCACTGTTGTCTAACTCTCCAAACTATCAACTTCCTCAGTGACGGGCTGCATTACGTTTGCCTCCTATACTGGGTATTTATACTTTTCACACATTGATTGTAAAGTGCAGTAAACCGCAAAGTGCATCTTTGCTCTCTCTCCACCTGCAATGTTGCACCAGTAGGTTTATTTTTCATTACTGTCATCCATTTGATTCACAACCTACTGTCAAGCAAGAATCAGGAAGATGCCTCATCACGGCCTTTTAGATTACATTGTATGTAAAGGTAATGGATGTAAAACAGGAAAGAAAACTTCATACATCAGATGTGTGAAGAGAAAAATATCAGTTATCAAGTAGCAAGGAGACTCTTGCACATTGTCTGAACTTGCAGGAATACTTTTATTACTCAGTAGTGAAAGTATATTTGCAAATTCAAACACTGTTTAATTCAAACGCAATGATAAGATGTATCTTAAATGGTAATTGTTTATTCACATCTTTAAAGGTCACATAGAATGGTCTTTTTGAACCAAAAATAGAAATGACTGATGTCTACTTAGATAAACGAAATATTTATGATCGAAAACCTCATAGTCTCTTCAGATCAAGCCAGTTTATTGCTCATCTCTGACAGCATTTGAACAGGTGCTCTGTTTCTGAGCTAATGCCCGCCCCCCAGAACACTGAGTCTCTTGTGATTGGCCAGCTACTAAGTGCATTCTACACTTGCTCGTGATTGGCCAGCTACAAGTGGACTAACTGCTGCGCAGTGCTTCGCCCCCTGAACCGCAGGAGCGTCAGTTTGAGTGCCTGCATGGTTTAATTTACATGTAAAATAAACCATTTTAGTATAAGTTGTTCCCTAAGCACACGGTTTCTCAGAGCTCATGCAGTGGTTCACTTTCGAAACAGAAAGCACACACGAACTCTGCCTGCCACAGTCAATAGTTAGCATATGTGCTAACCCGAGACACTCGCAAACTAACACAAAAATGCACACATTTCTACACGTCGTGCAGCGTTTTGCTTGTAAACAGTATCGTGGAGCTGAGACAAATGCTCACTCATTTCTACCGCTGCTGATACAAACAGAAAAGGCAAACACACACGTTGCCTTTCAAATGAGGCTGCAATTAGCCGTCATTAGCTATTGCTATACAAGACAAGAAGCAGTCAAGCTCACAAAGACATTATTACTTCATTTGGAAATACTTACATTGCCTTCAGGAAATCCATTACTGATTGTTGGAGCTGTTCCCTACTTGAGATGAAGTTTTGAGCTTTGTATTGCCCAGAGTTTGTATAACTATTCACTTCAAAGTGACTGCTACAAACAAACAGCATTTCAGGAAGCTTAGCAGGGATATTACTATCAAAAATGAAAGATATCCACTCTGCTCTTTGTTCCTCATTAGAAGGGAGTCTATGAAGCGTCTGGTGTTGTTTTTGACAACCAGCAACAGAGCAACAATGAACTGAACCTTTCTTCTGAGACATGTTGCTCTCAACAGATACAATAGTTGTAATGGTGGAAGTGATTCAGCTTCTTCTTCTTCAGGTTGAATGTTCACATCCATGACCGGGAGTAGCTGTTGAGGGAGGGTTCGTTGCACATCAAATGTGCTAGTTACGTAACTAAACTTGACTTTTCAAAACCGCTTGCTCGACAGAGAAGCCCTTTTTTCTCAAAAGTGGCTGAAGTGTTTATTGTGACACTTTAGTGATGTTTAGATACGGGAAAGACACAGGGACACACCAAAAGACATCAGAAATCACTATATATTGTTAATTAAATATTTTGGCAGTTTCTTTTAACAAATATTTAATTATCATTAAAAAAAATTTTTAAATTAAAATAACCAAAACCATATAATCCCAAATAGGATACAAAAAATACACCTATCTTCCACAATTCTCCCTCTCCTCTCAACCCACTTGATCCATAAAGAAACCAGAAATAAATGCTTGCTCCTCACTCTTTTATGCAAAGACCCTGTGGCAAAGTATTGTAGCAACTGGTCAGGAAAGAACATTCACAGTGGCTTCTCAGCTTAAGAGGCTTTTATTTTGGTAACCAACCTTAACATGCAAACAAGATGGAAGTCTCTCCTGTCACACACTCTCTCACTCATGGTGCCATCATTCACTCTTTTCCATCCATCTCAACACTGTCTAATCACATAACACAGAATAGTGAACACCTCTTTTCCAACTATTTTACATGTAGCATGTTAACTAATGCCCTTTCTCTTTCATTTCTAAACAGCCAACAGATTACCCATGAGCCTTAGCTTCCAGTCCACACAAGACACTACAGTATAATGTTTGCTAACTGCAGCACTGGCACACATATTTACATTATATAAAGATAATTAAGGTAAACTAATGATTGTCATCATTAATTCAATTATATATCTGCATACGTGTATGTTGCAAACAACGTGTTGTTCTAATAGTCCTTTTTTTCCCACATGTTCAAAGAAAGCTATAGGCCAGTAAGAACATTTTATTAATAAAAAACAATTATTTGAACATTTTATTGAACGATTTGAAAATATGTAGTGTGGACATGTTATATTCAAACCCTAAAGTGCAAAAGTCACAACAAATTTTTAAATATATTTGGGTTGCAAATTACTTAACCAAACCCTTGTAAGTGGCACTTTTTTTTGTATTCAAAATAATATTCTATGTTACAGAAAAGTAATTCAACATAGTCAGAAAATTTTCTTTGTCACAATTTATTTATTATGAATGGAGTCATGATAGTTCATCATGGTTAAAAAGTGGGTATCTACTGTATGTGCAAAATTGGGAAGCAAAAAGCTTTGAACCTTTAACACTGCACGGTGTTATATAAAATACATGTAAGCACATGTAATTGCACGTATGCAATTATAAGTGAATAACTATGCATTAAATAGAGAAATTCAGAGTGCAAACCTCCACCAAGGCCACACAGTTTCCCACAGTGTCAGTATACTCTTAACTTACAAGGTTTTCAACAGTTTTAAACAGGAATCCTGAATCACTATTTGCTTAGGCATCACCAACAAAATCAAATCATTTCCTTTTTGGACTAAAACCTACATTCCCAACAAATTTTTAGCAAAATCAGTCCTTTATATTTGGAAGTATATTCCTCACAAACAAAAACAGACAGACAAAAACATGGTGATAATAATACATAATATGGTTTGATATGTGTAACTATATATGTTAATAGGAAATAATATTCAAAAAATAATTATCTCAACAGGCAACTTTTTTTGCTTTTGTCAATATGATGATAAAAGTGATGGCATATGAGTAGAAATTGACATGACAGTGAAGTGATGATAGAAAAACACCAATGGATTTTATATTGACCACCATTTTTCACTGTTTCACTGTTTTACCCAGAGACAACTCCATTCACAGCTTAAAAAAACTGTGTTATTCCATATCCCACTATGGTTAGTACTGGTATGTTATTACTGCTGCACCTTTACCATAGTCACTTTGCCCCTTGACTTTATAATTAACAAAATTTAAAAAAAAAAGGATTTCATGTTATATTTGTGACTTTTAACAATTTACTTCTCAGGATTTCAAGTTAGCTTTCTCAGTACACATCTGGTGACTCCCTATGAGAATAGTCAACATTGCAATAGATGCTCTGCATTGTTCTATACCTGAGAAGTCACATGATCACTACAGGACATGGCAATAGACAAAGGAAAAACAAAACAAACAAACTCTCTCTCACACAGAGAAACACAAATTCTTAAGTAAAAATGCAGCAGTGGTCCTGTGACTGCTATTGTGATCACAGGACCACAATCGATAAAGCAGCCCAAGGTTGGCCATTTTGCATGTTTGCCCTAATATAAAGGCCTTGATGGCTAAAACACAGTGGCATGTTTTTACTGTTGATATGATTCAATAGCTTTTTAAAAGCTAAGTTTTTTGTCTGAAGAGCACCAGAGGGATATTATTTACCACATCAATGTAGCACTGCTGGTGTATTGTTACCTGCATTGTTCTTTGTTTGACAACAGCTGCACTTTGAAGAGCAAGCACTCTTCAGATGGTCAAGGGTGCATGAACTTGAAATTCTTTGAGGTGCCGTAGCCTTGAGGCATCCCTCCAAACAATTTCCCATCTGACCCGTCACATCTGAAGTAAGCGGGCCAGGTGACAACACAGTCTTTCTTTCTCCTTGCAGAAGTTGTCACACTCACCAAGTGTCTGCTAAACTTTCCTGCTGCTTCTGACATGGATTCTTACATAAATGTTGGTCCTGCACTAACAGAGTAAACAGCTTGGTAGGACTTTATTCCCTTGTGATTTTCTCATTTCTGCTCGTATTCTTGCTCTGTTTGCAGTCTATAATTTCCCATGCTATTAGAAATGAGAGGTCTTTGTATTTTAAAGGAGGATTCCATTTTTTTTGGGCCCTATCTTTATAAATGTGGGTGTATATGTGAATGGTACTTACAGAAGGTTTCATAATTGGTCCAGTATCAGGCGGCATCTGCGACATGTGGCATTGACTGCAGTGTAGTCTCTATAGGGCAATCTTACAAGAGTTATGTCTGAGTTATTGCCGCAAAGAAAGATCTTGATTTCACCCTCCTATGACCGTAGCCACCCCCCTCTCTTGTCCGATCATCAATACACCGGTTCAGACAAATAGGGAATGGCCATTTAATTTAAATGGCTAGTTGCTGTCCTGGCACCTTCTCTTGGTAAACTACTCACTCGTCTCTCCAAATCTCACTCACATTTCCAGCATCTTCTTCCTGCAACAACTCTCATGTCCCATGAGACTGACTGGATACTACTGCTATCAAGCGCCCTTTTTATGGCAATAACTTGGACATAACTCTTGCAAGAATGCCCAATAGAGACTACACTGCAGCCAGTGCCTGTCATGGATGCCGCCTGATACAATCTACTGGACCAATTATGAAACCTTCTGTAAGTACCATTCATATATACACCCACATTTATAAACATAAGATCGAAAAAAAAAACAAAAAACAAAAAAAAAAAAAAAAGAATTATCCTTTAACTTGGTATATTGAGTTTTAAACCAGAGTGAATGTTCTGTTTTACGGTTCATGTGTGCAGCATGCTGAGACATTTAGTTATTGAATGGATCTATCACCAGGTGGAACCTAGCAGTTGGTTTAGAATTGGCAAGGAGGGACTGCAGTCCATGATGTCAATAGTCTATTAAGTCATGCCTGGTACTGGTAGGGATCTAGGTTTGATCCTGGATAATGACACCATCCAGACTCATATGGGGAAAAGTGAATGTCCTTTCCTTTGGGGCCATAGAGGAAGATAAGCCCCCCTCTGTTTTGCTCCTATCTGACTAAACTGGGAGAAGAAGTTTGTTTTTCAAAAGAAATATATAGAGTTTGTTATGAGAGAACATATTTAAAAGGTATTCGAACATTAACTTTTTATATGTCTGTAAAATAAACATTTCATTTTCATATCTAAGCACCAGTGACTATACCAGGTCTCCCTGTCAGTGCTGCCAGTTTGTGAGATTACACCATTTGTTTAAATACAGCCTGGTCAAAATTATAAACTCAAATCAAACGGAAGTGAAATGCCAACTCACTTTCCATTCTGTATGTGTTTGTGCTGGAAGTGGAAAACAAGGACAACTGGCACGGTGTTGACGATCATCAAACACAGATGTTCAAATCCATGCAAAGGTATTGCTGCAGCTACTTGTTTGCACTCCGGTGTGTGAAATAAGAAGAAACAACAACAAAAAATAAATAAACCCATGATTATCGCTATTGAATAAAAGTGTGGTTTTTAACAGGGTCTTTCAAAATAAAAACATGATTTTCTTTCTCACAAAACATGTCAGCACAGAACCTATAATCAACACCGTGTTAACAACCTGGTTAGATTGCAATTTGGGAGCAATTATTGCACCAATTAAAACAGCAAAATAAATCTGTTGTTTGTGAAACTGAGCAAAACGGTCGATATGCATCACAGAAGACAGAGAAAGCCAGAGTGTGCATTGCTTTGTTTAGGGAAAAGACTGGCTGCCGGACTTCTCTGAGGTGGCACTTGTCATTGAAGGAGTTGAGAACGATAACCTGGGGGCCTGCAGATAAGTGAATCTAAAGACCTCAATAAAGCCTGAGCCAGGAGAGGAGGAAGACGCAGGCAGGTATTAGTCCATCCATCATTTCCTTCACCCGATCAGAGAGTACAAAAATATACCACTCTCATCTAATCTGCCTAGTTCTCTATATCTTGGTCATCAGTGGCTTCAGATAACCAGCAAAGGCTGCAAAGGCTAATCCCTGGATCATTGATGACTAGAGGTGCAGAGCAGTGGGGATTTAGTGGAGGGTTTGATTCTTCATTTTAAAAGAGGGAAAAACATTTTTGTAGTTATGGTCATATAACATAGTCATATCAATGTTAATGCGACAGCATTGAAATAGCAGGACAAATGACACGTGGTCTGGTCAGGTTTATCTTATATTGACATATTTTGAGAATAATTGTTTCCATTTTACTGGGTTATTTAGTGTCCTACTTGCAGGAATATACTGAATTACAATGTGTACTTGTGTGGCTCAATGGTTAGGGTTTGCTAGCAATTTAATGCTAACAATTTTAGGACATGAAAATTAGAATCTTGGACATTAGACCTAGAATCTTTGGACTCTTGCTCTCTCTCTCTTAACATCTTTTGGTGTCTTGGTGGCTTTAATCGTTAATTCTACAAACTTATCTCTTGTATTAAAGGGGGCATTCACTGGAAAATCAAATTTCTGATGTTTTTTGGTCTGTCCCCGTGTCTTTCCCGTATCTAAACATCCCTAAAGTGTCACAATAAACACTTCAGCCACTTTTGAGAAAAAAGGGTTTATTTTTTTACCTGTGCTCAGGCAAGCGGTTTTGAAAAGTCAAGTTTAGTTACGTAACTAGCACATTTGACGTGCAACAAACTCTCCCTCAACAGCTACTCCCGGTCATGGACGTGAACATTCAACCTGAAGAAGAAGAAGAAGAAGAAGAAGAAGCTGAATCACTTCCACCATTACAACTATTGTATCTGTTGAGAGCAACATGTCTCAGAAGAAAGGTTCAGTTCATTGTTGCTCTATTGCTGGTTGTCAAAAACAACACCAGATGCTTCATAATGAGGATCAAAGGGCAGAGTGGATATCTTTCATTTTTGATAGTAATATCCCTGCTAAGCTTCTTGAAATGCTGTTTGTTTGTAGCAGTCACTTTGAAGTGAATAGTTTTACAAACTTTTGGCAATACAAAGCTCAAAACTTCATCTCAAGAAGGGAGCAGCTCCAACAATCAGTAATGGATTTCCTGAAGGCAATGTAAGTATTTCCAAATGAAGTAATAATGTCTTTGTGCACTTGACTGCTTTTTGCCTTGAATAGCAATAGCTAACAACGGCTAATTGCAGCCTCATTTGAAAGGCAGCGTGTTTGTTTGCCTTTTCTGTTTGTATCAGCAGTGGTAGAAATGAGTGAGCATTTGTTTCAGCTCCATATGACACTGTTTACAAGCGAACCGCTGCACGACTTGTGTGGAAATGTGTGTATTTTCGTTTCGGCCCTCGAGTGTCTCTGGTTAGCACGTATGCTAACTACTGACTGTGGAAGGCAGAGATTGTGTGTGCTCGTATGTGTGCTTTTTGTTTTAAAAGCGAACCGTTGCATGAGCTGTGAGAAAACGTGTGCATAGGGAACAACTTATACTAAATGGTTTATTTTACATGTAAATTAAACCATGCAGGCACTCAACCTGCGGCAGCAGTTAGTCCGCTCATAGCTGACCAATCACAAGTGAGTGGGAATGAGCTTGGTAGCTGGCCAATCACAAGAGACTCAGTGTTCTGGGGGGCGGGCATTAGCTCCGAAACAGAACGCCTGTTCAGATTAGAGATGGGATTTATGGCTCTTTGGAGGGAGCCGGATCTTTGGGATCCATTGTTTTCAAAGAGCCATTCAAAAGACTGGCTCATTTGACTCATTTTTATATTTATTCACTTTTAATAAGCCAGCCTGGGGTTAATTCATTTTATTCTGGAAATAATCACAGGGAGGAATGATGGGCTGAGATTTGGATCAGAATAATTTTGAACTCAGATTTCCCACCAATATTTGATTTTGAATTATTCTGAAATATTGATTATAGCTTCATTTGATGTGTGAACAAGATTTTAAAGTCTGATATGGATTCATTGTAAATCCACTGCCATATCCCTCTGAGTTGACAGTGAGATCACTATTTACCCTATGTATAAAGTGTGTGTATGTGTGTAAAACTACTTTGACTTATGTTATTCATGCAACACCTAAACACTTATAAATGCACAATAAAAAACAAAGCAGGCTACAATGAAGTTCCACGCAAAAGCTTTTAGTGCAAAATTTCCACACAAGAACATTTTTAACAACACAGAAAAACTCATCACAATATTTTAAAATTATATAATAAAGGCTTATAATAAAGATTAATATTTTCTTGTCCTTCGGCAAATTTGCATTGAGGAAGACAAGTGATCTCACTTTTGCAGGCTTGAGGCGACTTCTCCTCTCTGTGATTATTTGTGATTATTTGTTTTAGAGAAAATTTTCTCAGATGGAAGTGATGTGGCCACAACGCAAAGCTTCTTAGCCATGAGTTTGCTAAGCCTCTCATGCAACATTTGCATATGAAATAAGCGCTCCTCCCCATGCTCTCTCCCTCTCACTCAGTGGAGGAGCAAGGAGGAGCTTGTGTGAGCATCTGTGTGAACCATAGGTGTGAAGAACGGCAAAAAGAACGGCTCCCAGTCAAACACGACTCGAATCCCACCGTTCAAGTTAATGAGCCGGTCAAAAGATTTGTTTCATTCGTGAACGTCACAACTCTAGTTCAGATGGTGTCAGAGATCAGCAATAAACTGGCTTAATCTGAAGAGACTATGAGGTTTGACGATAATTATTATTTAGTTTATCTAAGTAGACATCAGTAATCTCGATTTTTGGTTCAAAAAGGCCATTCTCTGTCTCCTTTAAGAGGAGCCAACTACATGTACATATACAATATTTCTGCACCTAGGACAGGAAGTACATTATGTCATCGCTCAGCAACTTTAGACAACATAGAACATAAATCTACAATTTTACCACAGATTACTCACTAACTGTGTAACATTAACCTTGTTCATTTAAAAATGATATAACTTAATTATATATCTTATTTTTTAAAGCCAATATATGTCTTCTTCATGTGGAACCAGAGAGCTGGCAATACGGGGTGTATTGTTTCTCAACAATCAAAATAGTCAGACACAAACCACTGTGGGAAAAAATATGAAAAAAGAAATGAGGCATGGGTGACAAAATGCAAATTAGTGTAATATTCATTTGATAAAGTCGCCGCTAAAAACCAGGCTGACTTAAGATGCAAAAGTATAATGACAATACTTAGTATTCAATGGTTGTGCCTCAGACTGTAGCTGGAAATATTATAATTACAAATGAAGCACAAACAAATTAGGGAATATGTCTGGGAAACATTGTTAGGCTGGTGTTTAATAGAGGGTGACAGATTTTTATTTTGTTTGTCAAAGTTGTAAGGAATGCAATGATGTTTGGGGACGATAGAATGCAAATGTACAGAAGCATAAGTGTAGTATGGTATAAAGGGCATAATTAATCACTATTATAATCATAACAGGTATTTATAATGATAATAATATTTGCTGTGGAGCCCCTTCTATGAAACAAACAAAAGTTAGTCCACAATAAGACAATTCAAAATGTGTTTTCTACACAGATATATCAGCATACATACAGTATACCCACTTAACTGTATTCAACATTACAGAAATATGTCACAAAATCACCGTTATTTAGCCACCATAAGCTTTTTATCAATAATCAATAAGAACACCCCACTGCACTGGCATATTAATGGGACACTCCAAGTCACCTTCTCTACCAAAGTTTATGGCAATTCTGCAGTTCCAGCACAGCTCAACTCTACTCGATTTGGTATCAGGCATGCCATTTGCTGTCACTATAGAACCTCCTCAACATACAAGTTCTTTTTGGTGAACTGAATCATTACAGTCAGTAAAAAGATTAGTTCAGTATTTCCTGCAAGACGCATTCTGACAAAGTCACTGAACTGAAATACGGCTGAATGGGTTATGATTTGCCAGCTTTCAGCAGTCCTGTCACTAAATACACCAGATTTTAGAAATGTCATTGCTAAATATTTCAGAATATAACTTATATGACTTATATGTCTCTTTAACTGATCTACAGTTGGCATTGTTCTGTTTGACTTGTGTCGGATGCCGAGCTCATGACTCTTTCAGAGAAAACGGTCTCTAACCAATCAGTGGCCAGCAGTCTGTTCGATGTCAAATTTTGGTATTGGCTCAGCTCGCTTGGATCTTTGCCAGAGCTGGAACTTAAAAAAGTACCAAGTACCAGGTACTCTCCCTACTAGGAAAGCAAAAAAAAAAAGTTGAGCCGAGCCGTACTAAAACTGTTTAGTGGAAAAAGTGCCAGTCAGACCTGTGTATGAAGGGACTGCTCAAAGGACATGGTACCACCCCGCACATATTTCAATAAATAAGTTTAAAATAACCTTTGCATCTGTGCACCCTCCTTAAAGATCAATGTGATCATTGCTATCTTATAACATAGCACGTTAAAGTAATTTTCTGTAACTGAGTCAAGTGTTTTTACATACCTTACATTCAATACAACATAGACAATAGACTGGATTTTGTAAATATACTGCAGTGGTATTGTATGCTATTAAAAGTCTGAAATCGCCCCCTGTCAGAGGATACAGAGGAATGATGCTGAATATTGCCTTGGACAGATCAATAGCAAACTGACCTTGGTCACAGACTGTACAAGACATTTAGCCCCTTCCCTTTTGAGGTGCATGTGATGGATCCTGGTTGTTCCTGTCACATTTGGTCTTTTATTGTGGGCTTTAATGAGGATCATTAAAACAGGTCATTTGCTTTGTGTTCCCCTCTGTCCCATCAGCAGGCAGATGATGTTGGCTTTACTAAAACTCAAGCCAGGGGTCATCATCAGTGAATTAATTGTGTGAGTGCAAGGGACCGAATTGCGGACAACATATTGATCCTGTGATGTTGAATATGCTAAACATTTGTCTCTTGGTGGTGTTTTAAAATCCTCCCCGGAATACTGGCTGTGAATCTGTGAATCTGGGAGTCACAGTGAGGGCACTGACTGAAATAAAGTATGTGTAGTTGTCATCATTACACATTTAATAATGGTCCTATGCTTTTGTCACCGGCAATTGCCGTGTCGGATAAGTGCATGATTAAATTCTTAATGCCTCTATTATTGATGTTTGCTTTTGTTCTGAGCAGATTTAAAAGTTGTGCCTCCAGCTCAGACGTGTATGATCATCTTTATGAAGATGTGTGTGCACATACACGCATTCTTCTATTCTTAATTGCATATTTGCGTGTGTGCTTGTGTACATGCTCCACAAAATGACTAACTTTTCAACTCTTTTAAAGGTTTTTTTTTTTTTTTTTTTTGCATGGTGACTCAGCAATTAAAAGAAAGAACTGGGTGACATCATCCTGTGTGAGCCAACAGTGGATACATACAAAGCTTTAACCGGATATTTATGCTAACCATAACCTCAGTCCTATCCTGGCCCCTAGCCTTAACCTCAATCTCTGACTTATTTTACCCCTTCTCTGCTCTGAGTGAGTGAGAACGTGTCATATGTTGTGTCATTGCCCATTGCCCCCCCCCCCCCATCAGTGTGCAAAATGTTTTCAGAACAACATGAAATATTGTACACTTTTGGGTTTTACAAACCCTGCCTCAAATGCTGCCAAAAACCCCGAAGCAATTCTTGTCCTTGTTTAATTTTGAACTTTACTCCAGTGACCTATTAGTACATGTGAGTCTGTCATTCATCTGAAATCTGAGTAAAAAAACATGCTTAAGATTGTGGCAGTGTGAAATGGAATTAGTGTAAATTCTATTTAATTACCTCCAGTGCTGTCCAAAGCCTGCCTCAGAACTGTTTTTTTCCCTCCCCAACCACAGAGTTAGACACCACCATGCTGTGTGGCCTTGTGTGACGGAGAAGACGTTTTTGATAATCACTTGTTTTAAGATCTTTTTGAATTTAATTGGTAAATCCCCACCATTTGCATCAGTTTCACACAGGAACCATTGGTTTCAGTGCATTGCATTTCCTGTAAACCTGTAAAACTTCCAAAAACATTTACTGCATAATTATAACCCGTACTGTACATTGTGTAGGAAAATCTGGTTTAATACATAACATTAAAATGTGATTGAGTGATACAATTACTGAAGAGAGAAAAATATGGATGAAGCAGAGGTGATTTAATCCATTTTTCTTTACATAATTTTACACCCCTGGTATGTTGAGCTCCATTTACTTAAACTTGTCCTTCTATCCCTTAAAAGTAGATTTTCCAAGAAAAGGAAAAAGAAAAGCAAGAGCAAGATTTGTACTAGAAAAATAATCTAAGAAAGGCCAGTTTTAAGACACATTACCATATAAAGTGAACTAGATTTACAGGCTAATTTAAAGTATTCCAGTCAAGCTAAATTTTCACACCCCACTGACAGACTATTTTTCTTAAAACTGTCAAGATCATACACTTTTATCATTGTTATATTTCTTGTGCTTTGATTTATTTGGAATTTTTAAGATTGTTTGAAACTGAGACTAATTTTCCTGTTTTATTTATTTATTTATTTATTCTTTTATAGTTAGTAGTGTGTCCCTGTGATGGACTGGCAACTTGTCCAGAGTGAAACCCACCTTTTGTCACCCCCGTGTCAGGTGGGATTGGCACCAGCAGCCTCACAACCTTTATGTGGAGGATAAAGCGACTGGCCAAAGGTCAGGGGTCCAATCCCTAGCTCCTTTAGTCTACATGTTGTAGTGTACAAGTGTCGCCTGGAAAGACACCTACCCCCAAATTGCTCATGGCAACTGTGCCCACAGCGACTATGATCACTGTGTGACAGAAAAAGAGCTACATCTGCTGTAGATGTGCTGTATTAGTGTGTGTGAAAGAGTGCATGGTACAATTGCATCAACCATAAAACAAAAATGGTCACTGTAGTCAACCAATGACCACACACGTATGTTGGGGGGGGCGCATGTGACCCTGGGGAACATGCTTTTTTTTGCCGTACTAGAATAAAGTGTAATTGCACATCCATTACAGTAGTTGGCAGTGTCGCTCTTGCTGCCAAAGTGTGCGCAGGGAGTATTATGATGTATGCTCTATGATGTAGGGTTATTTTTTGTACCGAGCAAGCGGAGTGCAGTATACAAACCCTTAAGGGACAACATGGAAAAATGGACGAGGAAATACAACGAAGCGTACTTAGCGTACGAGGCATAAAGTTAGTCTTTGTTGTAAATTAAACTCTATTTCTTTCTTTCTTTGTTTTCTTTAATATTAATAAGGACACAATGTTATGCAGAGGTGTACTTTTAACAATTTTATAGACAAGCGCGGCGGAGAGTGGGGGGGGGGGGGGCAAATTGTTTTCTTCTTCCTGGGGGGCGTTACAGAAAATAATTGAGAAGCACTGCCCTACCCCTTACTTACCCCTAAGCTGCAGTTGAAATGTGACCCAGTGAACATGGACTGTAAAATATAAGTAGTATAGTACAGCTTAAAAAGATGAAGTGGCCAAACAAAAATGCATCAAACTCTAAAAGACCAGGCCTTGGGGAAAACTTGTGGAGACTCCCTATTCCAACTCCTAAGAAACCACCAGTAACAAAACGAAAGAAACCATTTTAAATTATACAACAAATACAAAATGTCTACTGGCAGTCTGACTGAGAGTGATCCAAGGTAAGTCCACTGCAGCTGGGATGATCAGGCCTCTCATACTGGAAACTCCTGTGCAGGACCAATCAGCTCTCAGGATCCACCTAGACACATCAAACACATCATTCATTCAAACATGCACACACACACATGCAGACTGATGCATACAAGGAAAAAGGAACCCACGACCCTGGGGTTGTAACAATAGTATAAGGTGCACTGAGTTTACATGAAGGCTAGCAAGAAGCTTTGTAATTACACAAATGTACCATTTGCACATCTATTCCAGAGCAGTGGTTCCCAAAGACTAGGTCTGGACCCACTGATGGGTTGCAGGAGATGTTTTTGTCAGGTTTTCCCAAACTTTTAGGTAAGATTTACATGTATAGGTTTAAATAACTTTTACGGCCCCTTGGCCTACAAGTGTCTCCAGGTGTATTAACTCCTTCTTCCGGCCTTTTATTGGTGTGGCCATTTGTGGCCTTCAGACAGTTGATGCGGATTGGAGACTTGGCCAGACCAATCAGAATGCTCTGGTGGGACCAAGGGACGTATAAAGCTTGCAGGGTCCACCATGAAAGAAGGAGGCTGTACGCAATTCAAGCTATGTTGTAGATATTTATTGGAATGTGAAGAGGCTTTGTTTATTTCTTAGACTGGGCCTGCTTCAATAGTTTACCCGACATCTATAGGAGTGCTGTTTTGTTTGGATTTTGTTCATTTGGTATCTGCTGTGTAGTGTAGTTTAGTGAGGTTTTTTAGAGACTTTTGTTTTATTGGACAGAACCCCGTTTTGCCTCATCCTGTTGTCATCAAATTGATACTTTAAAATAAATAATTTCAGTTAGTTTTAGGTTGCTTCCCATTTCATTGATGATCCAGGCGTTGTAACAACATCATACATAAAATAAAGTTGCTTTACCATCACTTGGGATTGATTTGTTGACCAAAATGATATTAGGTGTTACATATATGGCTGCATTACTAAATTATCCACAAATTTAGCTTTTTTTCAGAATTAAATTGTATGGTAATTTTGGTGGTGATGTTTTTTTTAACTAGATGGCCCCCATTAAGAATGTTCAGGAAACACTTCTCTGGAGATACACGGCATATGATGCAATAAGTCAATAACTTTAAGGAGCACCCGTGACTTTAAAGCTGCTGTCAGTGACGTCATCTTTCGGCTAACTACTTCTCCACTGCTTCCTCTCCCTCCCTACATCAGCTCGTGAACATGTTTGATGTGTTGGTGGTGAGGATGACCTCTGTGGGGAATACTATGCTTGTTGTTTTTGTGGTGCTGGCCATAAATGTTAACTCTTTGTTGCTAATGCACAAGTGAAAATAATTTATTTAATAAAAAAAAAAAACAAAGAAAAAAAAACAACAACAAAAAAAAAACCCCTAATTTTTACAGTTAGGGTTAAAACACATTTTATCCTGGTGCCAGGCTTTAATCTAATGAACATAAGGGCAGTTAGTGCTGCTTCACTTTGTGAACTTTTAGCATTTTACATTTCAACAACAACAATAAATTTCACAAAGGCCAACATTTCCAATCACTGCTTCCCGCTGAAACTACACTATACAGAGTAATCTGCAATTATATTTCAGAGGACAACAGAGTGCCGTTGAGCACGGGTCAGTGCTAATGAGAGAATAAACCTCGTAGCGTTCAGCTCATTATGCTTTTCTTACAAACTGGGGCAGAATCAAAGTTCTGCAGAGGAAGGAGTGCAAACCACCCGGATCTGAGTGGCCTGAACACTTTCTCTAATAGGCCTTTGAGAGGCCTCATTAGCTGCATACATTTGAACTCAGACAACACGTAGCAAATTTGAAATTTGAAAACTTGTGAACGCACACACACGCGGGGGGGGGGAGAGAGTGAGCAATAATAGGCACACTTCACACACACACCTTTACACCAATATACTGAAACATTTGTCCACACAGCATGCAGTAGCAGCGTGGCTAACATTACCCGTTGTCTGTTGTCCATGGTAAACACCTCCAGACCCTGTCTGCTGAATTAGAAAAATTCATTTCATCGTGTGAACCTGTTTTCACCTACTTTATTTCACGTTTATTTCTGAGAATTAATAAGAGAAGCATCAGGAAATCGAATCAATAAGTAATATTGATAATGGAATTGTTTTGTGGGGGTCGCTGCAGCGAATGATATGCATATGATCTGGCACAGCCATCCCATTTATCCAGGCTTGGGACTGGCATTAGGAGTACACTGAGGCACTTGTGGCTGGAGTCAAATTAGAGTGTCCAGGTAACAATGAGCAATGGGGATTGGGCATCTTGATCAAGGGTACTCCAGCCCTTGACTTTGCAGGGATTTGAACCAGTAACCCTCTGCTTACAAGCCCAATTCCCCTCAGCTCAGCCAAGGGCTGCCCCCTAACTTTAAGATGTTAATGCAACACGTCCCATTGTGAGAAGGCATTATACAAACATTTTAACAACATGAGATTGTTGAATGTCACATTTATGTTCCTAAAATAAGTTTATTTGATAGAAAGACAGAACTCTTTATCCACTGTAAGAATGTGGAGCTTCATTATGCATTGCACATTCCAACAACGACACAATACAAACCAACAATTCCTCCAACTCACATCATTGTCATGCAGCTGCTCCCAGTTCACTCATATCATCCCCTCGCATCTACTAACCAAAGCTCCCGCACAAAGCCTTATAAAAATTGGTGCCCCAGGAGGGAGCAGAGTGCAGAATACCAAAGCACGGCAGGTGCTATGTTTAAAAAAAGCAGGACTCTGCTTAACCAGAAATGCATAATTTAAAAGACAACTGAGAGGCATAAATAGAGTGAATACATGACAAGACCCAACATTCTGTAGCCCTTAATAGGTCCCTGGTGGTTGTGGTGTAGAGATCAGTCAAATGGGTTCCCCTCTGGCTCAGGATAACATGCTGTTTGTCTTAGTCTGACCTTGGCCAGCTATTTCCCAGTCATGCCATGATAATTTAGCCCAGTTGGGCTGCCATTTAAAATAGTAGAGGGGTTTTTTGGAATGGCAATAAAAGATAACACACTGTGTTGTCTGTGTCTTTACATGCATGCGCACACTGTGTTGTCTGTACTGATCGGATTATTTCTTTTTTGATCGGACAATGATGATTAACAGATAACAGATCAAACATCAATCCACCCAGGATATATTGTGTAGCATTTCTAGCATCTCAACAGCAGTTACTATGTGGCCTCCCACTGACCTGCTCTGGATACTCAGATACTTGATAAATGTTTGGTTTGCCAAATAAATTGGCTTAAGTTTTCCAGCTTTTTATGTGTGATTTCTGAAATAACATAAGTATAAAATGAACTTGTGATTTCATCTAGGTGCTAACTTGATTGCGACATGTTGTCTTCTTTTAAAAAAGTGGGTCCCCATATAAAAAATGGAAATTACTGCAAGAGTTCTGTTTGGTTTTGTTGTTGTTTTTGTGTTTCTGCCTCCTCCTCACTACCTCCTGCAAGGTGTATGTGTGGTTTCTCCTGAGGCGGCTGATGAGGCGTTCCTGTTTCCACACCAGTCTCCTCTTCATCATTTATTCCACCACTCTGCTAAAGATAATTCTGTCTAGTTTAGTTGTGTTTCTATGTTTCAGTTACATCATTTGTGATGAAATTCTGCTTTTGAGGTTTTTATGCTCCCAGGTTTTGGATTTGTGTTCCAGGGTTATCTAGGGATCCACCAGCAAGCCAAACACCACTTTGCTGCCACTGTCTGTATTTTTTATTTATTTTGGGCTAATAAAGTTAAGTTATTTTACCACCATCTCTAGTCTCTGCTACCTCAATACAAATACAAAATCAAAATACTGCTCAACAGTAACTGTAATGTGAACATCATTAGCTATGTTTTCATGTGCAAAATGTCTGCATTCCAAAAGCATTTGCTCAATTCGTGACATGTAACATGCAGTTTTGTCTAATTCTCCGGAAGTAGAAGCAGAAGAAAAATCTTCCATTTCTGTAGTAGATAAATACTGCACATGTCCACTTGTCCCCTTGCTGTCTGCTGTCCATCTCATTTTCCTCCCCTTCCATGTCTGTGACTTTTGTGTTCTAACAACTTGTGTCCATGTAAACATAGCTACTGACATTACACATAACACAAAGGCTACAAGGTCAGCTCTACAAATCATTGACCACATGCTGGAAATGTTTCACTCAGGCACATGGCAGGGAAAGACTCAAGCTGCTGCAGAGGCTGCATAGGAAAAGACACAATCCACTTAGGACCTTCTCCAATCCAGTTTTATTAATATAGCGTTTAGAAATGCTTTTTAATGCTGTACACAGAATTAAAATATTTAAAACAAATAATAAAAAAAACACCAAACTTTTCCAGTAATGGCGGGTAAGGAGTAGACGTGTCTTCCCAGGCCCCCGAACTTTAACATTTTATTTTCGATTTAACCCCCTTTTTTTTTTACTTGAACAACACCATTTTGTGACTCAACAATTCTGATGATTAAATCTACGGTCTGTATGAACGCCAATAATAAGCGGATGTCCAGTCAATATTTAAAAGGTAATAAACAAAAATTTATTCGCACAAAAAGGAATGAAAATAATAATCAAGCCGAGGAATTAACTAAAAGGTGAGGAGGAGCTTGTTAGAGTCCTCCGGAGGTAACTAGAAAAAAAAGGAGAAAAAGCAACAGTCAAAAACATGGGCTATAAAAACGAGCAAATTCACAGATCCAGGAGACAACATGAGTCCGATCATGTGAGTTACCACGGTACTGAGTGAGACGCGCTGACATCTGCTGTTGCCAAGACCAAGGTTTAAGAAGGGTTGGTAGTAATCAGGAAATGGGTTGCAGGTGCTATGGTAGGAAGCTCCGCCCGGAAGCTCCGCCCTGGTCAAGTCTCCGCCCTGATCAAGTCTCCTGAAAGCACAGCAGAAAGAGCTCCACAGGAAATAACTAACTAAACCAATATAAAAGGCAGGAAACTGGACCCTGACACACTTGTCTGTAATGACTTCTAGATCAGCAAAATCATCCAGAATGGAGTAAAGAAAGCACTACTGGCTGCTCTAACCAACCTACCAGAGGCCCATACATCTGCTTTGTCATTGGAATTCAAAACAACTATCTCCAGGCTGGAATCAAAACTTGACTTGGTTCAGTCCAAGTCTGAATGATCACGGGCTACGCATCTCTTCATTAGAGGCCAGTTCTGATGCTGTATAGTCAGCGACCGTTTGGAATCACTTGTATCTACATGTGCGGAGTTAGCACCTGAAACCAGCAACACTAAGGTTAAAGCGGCAGAACTGGAAGCTCGCATTTGCATTATATGTCTACTGGAGTCCACTGAGGGTCAACAGCCAACTGATTTCTTTACCATTCCAAACTATACTGTACTGTACTGTACCAATCCAAACCGCGCCATGATGGAAACACAACATAAGAAGTTTCTGTTGCACTTTACTCAGATTTCTTGCCTCTCCAGGCTGTGCATAGCAAATCACAGTGATTACCAGAGTGCAGGTGTGCCACAGAGACTCACATCTCATTAAAACCTGCATTACCCCCTTGCTGTCTCCTCGACTCCTGCCCCACCCAACCCTGCTGTAACCATATGGACCCCATACCAACTCTCATTATACAGCATGAAGTGAAGACATTCCCATGAAGGCAAGGAAAGCCCAGAAGTGCTTGTTCAGGGTGGCATATTTATAATCAGATTCAAATCTGGGGGTGGGGAAAAAGGCTGTTATTCCAACTCATTATATCATGATAGATAAGGAGTTGATATTCTTCATTATAGGCATGAAGCATTTTTTATCAGGCAGCAACATCATACTGTCTAATTAATTAGAAGTGGAAACTGTGCAAGTGACCTTTGTAATAGAGCCAGTGAGAACATTATTGTAAAAACTAAGGAAGTTTATCTCAAAATTTGAATTTGACATGTACAACAATTACACTGTCATTAATTTAGCTTCAGGTAGGTTTTTCAACTCAGGCTCTTGCCACTTTTGTCTCTATACTACTAAGCTATTTCCTGATTCAACATCACCAGGAAGTGGTTGAGGTGAATAAGCATGTATTCTCAGTTGCAGTGGACAAAAAAAACACTAGTTATTTTGAGGTAAAGCGTGTGGTTTTGGACAAACGCTTCACTTTTTTTTGTCTGTATCCATACTGTAACACATTGCCGTTAATTTACGAATCATAATAACACGAGTTATAACATTTTAAATTAAACGTTCACTAACAGTACTATAATGGTTTGCCTAATTATAGCGTAGCACTGGTAATCAACAAACAGAATCAGGATTTTATGCAATTAGGGAAAAGCCTCACCTAATCGGCTGGGGTTTGTTGCTTTAAAACCATAATTTGGTCAATAACTTTGTTTTATTGATCTGATCTGGTCTACTTTTATGGCTTCCAGGTTGTTTTATCATTGTACATATAACATTATTCATTAGCTACATGAGGTATCATGAACTTTTTTCAGTAGTAAAGCAAAGCTCTTTTTACTACTATCAGCCAAACAACATGCACAAACTATTAAACAGATGAAAATACAAAATCCTGTCATTTAAAAATTTCATTAAATTTGAAAATTATGTCACCAACCTTTCTCAGTGGTTGTAACTATAACTTTTATTACTTTTGTAGTAAATTTATATTGTGGGTATCTAAATACATTACTTTCAAAAACCATTTCCTGACTTCATATGACTTCAACCTTCACTGAAAATATGCTTAACTCAACTCTGCTCACAGCTTTGTAGCTAAGCACAGTGAAGGACAGAGGCATCTTTTATTATATGCTATAGTGTGTAATCACATCCATCATGAATTATCGCGTCAAGCAAAGTGTTTTAACGTTTAGCTCTGGATCTAAATATACAACATATTTAAAGAGGCAGCAGACACAGAAAACTTGTCAACAGGTGGGCTTTTTACAGTCGCCGATGTGCATATACTGTACGTACCTTTCACTTCTTCCAATCCATTGCACACTCTGACACTACATGTCCTGCGAGGTGGGGAGCAGACAGATGCACTCTCAGCTCCAAAGTCATTAGCCCTCCCCCCCATCTGCTGACACAACAAAGTGAACAACCCACATAATCAGATGACAAGTGATGGAAAGAAATTAGACGTGGGGGTGTGGGAGTGGGGAGTAAGGAGAGCGGAGGAGGAGGAGGAGGAGGAGGAGGAGGAGATGTCTTAAGCTCCCTTTAAAACACGGGCACACAGCAGGCAGGAAATTGGGGTGTCAGCTTGCTGTCAGGGTGCATTGACCTAACAGGGCTAGTTTGCTGGGCAGCTGTCACTAACATGTCAATCTTGGTCTCAGCCAATCAGTCTTTGGCAGGGGGGAGGGGGCAGCTGACAGGAAGGGAGGAGGAGAGCATCTATATATTGTTTCACATGGGATTTTCTTTTTTTTTTTTTTTAATATTCATAAGAATGGCACACTTCACTTATCAAAGATAGAAAAGAATTACGGAGTAGAGGACAGTTAATTTATTTTCCTGAAATGAGGATCGTAGTAGAGGATAGTTAGTAAATTTCCCTGAAATGTGGTTTTATGTGGTATCAAGCTCCAGTAGCTAACATCATGCCACCAAGAAAATGCCACTTTTGCCAGCAAGGTGTTTAATTTCATGTTACATGTTTCCTAATTTATTTAGAATTTTGCCTTTGTTTGCACTTTTGATTGACTCACTGCCCTAATGTGATTCACCTGTGTCTGCTTATCCCTGCCTCCCTGGTGAATTCAGTCTCTGTGACCCCCAGTGTCTTTGTTGGTTCATTTGTTGGTTTTAGGATGTTTGTTTCATTTCACTTTGTTTTTCTATGACTTTCCCCAGTGTTGGTTTTTCTGTTTGTGTTTTATATTTTTGTCGTTTCTTTAAGTTTTGCAACCAGCATTTGAGTCATACGTTTTCTACAATGTGACAACTATAACTGGCAGATGTGGACAGACGAACAGGCGAACGTATAACTGGATCACCAAGATCCTGAGTACAGTAGAGGTGGATCCCTGCAATAAAACACACTCAAAGTAAGCGTAGAACATGGGAATCTACAGACTGTATTTTGACTGTACTATGAAATCAATAAAACATTTATTTGATAAACGTAAGCACTGGGGAGATTTATATTACCAAGGCTTTGGGATCAGTGAAATCTCTGGAGTCTGTGATGAGTTATGTTGGACGACCTTATTGAAGGCAGCTCAGTATAGGAGGAAAACAGAAACAAGATGTGAACTGCAGGGCGTCATCTCAGATTCTGATGAGCAACTTGACAGGGTTATACATATAGTCACACCAATTATTGAGACAGTGTACAAGACCAAGATGCCTGACGCCCTCTGTCTTCAAGGTTCAACAGTGGTGATCTCCTCACTGTCGCTCTCCATGGAGACAACCTTGACAGTGCAGGAATCAATCAGGAAGCTGTGATTCTGATGCTAACAACGTTGTCACGGACTCCGATGCTAATTAACGTAATTATCTTGCTTATTTTATATGCTTTTATTGCGATATGTAAGTGTTCTTTGGAGTAGAATGAGGGAACGTTTCTCAGAAAGTTAAAGATGTTGTAGTGCTGGAATAAAGCACCTGGGAGGTATTGTAAGGATCAGATACATTAAGTATGTCAGCTTCTGTCATATTGCTCGACCTTTGTGGATTTAAAGTGCGCAGTAAAACTCATAAAGTTTGAAACCAGCACTGGTGCTGTTCATCTTTCAGGAGCTGAGCCAGCCAACATGGCGGTATGAGCAAACTGAGTCATGTGACATCCGGGTCTCTGTTGACACATAGTCAGCACTGACTTTATCCAGGAGCCATCAGGGTTGGAAGGGAGACATTTCACAAAAAGCATGTTTTACCAAAGTCACAAGATATTTGAACTTACTGATGGAGGCAGCAGTGGATCAACATCTTATGTGAGCTGTGGTGTAAAAATCAGAGATTTGCTCTATGGAATTCTGTGCAGGAAAGTGAGCACAGACTTTACTGTCCAGATGGGAACGGATGGTGAACATATTCTTAAGATATTGTAGACTTACCCAGGCATAGATTTTGTTCAGTTAGTCCATAGATAAGTGGTTAAAATCTGCTTTTCCATCTGTCCCAGCTTGCAGCCAAGTCTCAGTAAGATAATGATGACATAATGGTCATCCAGTCTGAGTGTTTAATCTGTTTACCACACATGCATTCTTTATTCTCTTTATATTCATCCACTAGCTCCTCTTCTTTTCCCTGAAGGTCAAGCGTGTCCTTGGGGAAAGTGTGTGTTAGTGCGGCAGAGGACAACTGCTGCATGTGTCCACTGGTGACCAAGAGACTGCCCATCTCTCCACATTGGACTGCTCCCCGCAACCTGCATGGGCATGTCAGCTTTCTGGGGCACAGCAGCCTGGTTCCCAAGGGAGAGGAGGTAAAGTAAGTCAGTGGAAGATGGGTAGGGCATAAATAAAATAGCAATTGTGTTTCACCTTGGACAGGCATGGATGGCTGGTGTTGTTCTCATCTATGCAGATTTAAACCCAGAATGACTCATAAATATCCCCAGGAAATGTGACACCTTCCCTTGGGTTTAAACTGTACGTCTTCAGTCTATGGTGTGGTCATTTGGTGGAAGTGCTGTGTTGTGACTGACAACTTATCAGCGGCAAACACTGAAGTGCATATCGTTATGCGGCATTTCTTTAATTTCCACGGCAGACTACAACAGTAGTCATAACAAATATAGTAACTAATGGACACAACATATTGTACATTGCATACATAAATGTGACATTATAAGTTCAGAAGAAAAGTTTTTTTTGGAAACAAAAAAAAAAAAAAAAAAAAACAATTCTGAGATTGAAGTACAAATTTTGACTGAGGAATTTAGAGATCTGTTACTGTGTCACCTATTGGAAACAGTGAGTACACCTTCAGTGACAAACAGTAGATATGGATGACACTATTTGGCTAAATATGAGAAAAATGAGAAAACTAAATAGTCACTCAGTTTTGTCTATCGTTGATAAGCCTGTCGATGCTTAGCAGATATAACTTATAATCTGTTTATTATTTGCACTTTGTGTTTGAACTAAGGCTTATGGTATGAAAATGTTAGCTGTAAATCAACGGTGGACAGATTTGTGTCTAAATGACTCTCGCAACTAACCAAAACACAAATGCGACCTCAAAGTGGTGATCGAGGAGAAGCAGACACCAGTTCATCTGCTGGATGGAGGAGTCGTATTTCTCATTCATTTACAATGGCTGAAAAAAAGCAGTTCATGCAATATGGTCCAGCCATTTGTCCATCTAGCCGTCCATTCAACTGCAAGGTCTTCTACACTTCTGATGAATACTGACTGAAATATAAATGTAGAAAGTACAAGAATTGATTAAAGAACAAGGTTTACCTTCTCTGACTGATTTTGAAAGAAAACTGGTATTATACAGAATAACGTTTTTATGAAATAAACTGAGAATACTGTGGCAGAGAACAGTCTGGGTTAAAAAAAAATACAGATTTTTGACATGCTGTGTAAACCAAGGTATACAAGTTTAATGTTATGTGTTGCCCAAGGCTGCCATGTATAATTAAGGCATTTCTGTGGGCTTTCCCCCCCGCAACGCCCAGTAGACAGCCAGGGAATTAGGTGAAAGTGTCTTGGAATCGCTTTCAGAATTGAAATATGTGCTGACATGAAGCTTAAATGTACTGTAGAGATGTTTCCCCACAAAATATAAAATAAAAATCGAATTGCTACAGTTTGTACCGAAGCATGGCCAGGTAAGCGGTTTTTAACCTTCATCTTACATCGACAGTCATATAAATTGAGTATTATCGCAAAAATCCACAATTTTTAAAAAGTCAACTTCTCTTGAAGAAACACACCTACTGTAGCAGGTATGCCACAGTAGCAGAAATGACCTTGGTGATTCTGAAATCAAGTGATGATGGAGCCATTTCACCACATCAATTATGAGAAGGGTTTGTTGAGGTAATGAGCTGCACGCAAGGGAATGGACAGGAGTGGACAGGACCTGCTGCACTATTTATGTTACCATCTGCTCCCTTTCAAAAAGTCTTGCTCCACATGCTTGTGGGTTGTGGACGCAAGCCGTGGGCTGCATCCATGGTTCAATTCCTCCAGCAATGCTTGGAGCCATCGCAAAAAAAAAAAAAAAAAAGGGTGATTTTTGGCCAGCTAGTTCTGCCGCCCTCACTGTTTTTGGTCTCAGTTTTACCACCATGTACAATACAAACATCCAGAGAGAGAGCACCTGCAATTGAAAATCTGATGGAAAGGGTAGAGAATGTGAGGGTGCAAACATGAGCAGCGGGGGACTTTCATAGCAATAACAGGGATCAATAAAAAAGCACAAAGGCGACAGCAGAAAGGGGTCATCACATAAAATCACAAAGCCAACACATTAAATATAAATGCTCCTGAGATGGCCAGGATTTCTTTTTGGAGCAAAGTTTCACAGACCAAATGTGCATTGTGTTTGCAGTCTTTTTGATTGGTGTTAAACCCCATGTCTAAGACACTTTTCTTGTCAGCAGGACTTGGGAGCCTGTTGACCCACTGCCCAATTTGTCTTTGAGGTGATTAAGACCTGGCAATGGCCTAATTGAAAGCCTTAGTTTGCACTTCTGAGTGAGTGAGTGTGTGTGTGTGTAAAATAAAGCCATGCTCTGATTAAATGTAATATCCATAGTGAATATCTATGAGAGGGGGGCCAAGTAATCGGATGGAGGCATCTTATCAGTATGCAAATTGAACAGCTCGCTTTGCTCATTACATTAAATGAGCCGCGACTGAATGAGTTTGTCTCAATTATCCCAAAGTTGCGCTGAGTGCCTGTTTCACATAGTGGTATTTTAGCTTCATATTAGGGACTTGAGGCTAAATAGGGGCTTGTCATACTCAACACTTAAGATACCAGGAGAACAGACACACACAAACACACCATTGGCCACCCTGTGGGGTGTCAGCTATAAAAAGATGACTTAGCCAGGCAATGATATCATTAAAGACTAAGAAGAGAAATGTATGAAGACACAAAAGGCCAACCTTCACGATGCTCTGTGTGCTGCAGTGTAATCTGTCAGTGGGGGGTATGAATAAGGACACTGCGAGGACAGCAAAGGTGTAGGAAAAGGGCAAATGTGACACAGATCAATGTATAAAAAGCCTCCGCATTTAGTTTAATGTGTTTTCCATATGATTCAAATGATTGATCCTGTTCCTTTACTTAGTTTGTCAGATATTAATCATGAATTGTATGTAAGTGTTATGATAGTACAGTTTCTTTAGGAATGTCCATCCATCCATTTTCTACCACTTTATAATCCTGGGAGGAGCTTGAGCCAGTCCCAGCTGATACGGGTGGAAGGTGGACACAAGGTGGTCTCCAGTCCAATCAGTCCAGGGCCTCTTTAGGAATGTGTTATACACAATTTGCAGAATCAAGCACAGATGTGTTTTCTTTATATATTTTTAGAAAATCTTGAGATTAAATTACTTCACTTCTAAGGGAGACCTGAAATGGCAACAGAAAACATTATTTGTAACGGGAGGGTCGCAAGTTCAATTCCCCACCAGGTCAAATGCTGGGATGCCCCCAATCCCCATTGCTCATTGTTAATTAGACAGTTTAAATTAACCCCAGCCATGGGGCGGGTCACATCCACTGTGTTACTAGTGCTGGTCCCAGGCCTGGATAAATGAGAGGGTTGCATCATGCAGGAGGGGCATCTGATGTAAAAATTTCTGCCAAAACAAATATGCAGATTCATATTTGAGTGACCCCAAGAGAGGGCGATGCCAAATGAAAAAAAAAAAAAAAGAATCTAATTCATACAACATATACAGTATAAGGCAACTGTCACTACAAATGTTGAATAAATAAATAATATTATGAAGAAGTAAACTTAATCTTTTTATTTATTTTTTTATTTACAAAACTTACAAAAACAAATTTCAATTCAGTTCAATTTAAAAAAAAAAAAAAAAAAAGTCCCCAGGAGCAGCTGTCAACAAACACAAAACAAGTCAAATAAGTTCTGTTGTTATATATGTTAAAAAATTAAGAGTCAAAGTTAGAAATAAAGAATAACAGACAGGCACTATTTACATAAGGTGTAAACCATAACTGGTTTGAGGTATACTGTAAGCTCAATGAATCAGTGCAGCAAAGAAAGAAAAGCCAGATTTCATTGATTTCCAAAAGTGCTGTTGTGAAAAAAAAATGCAGTATTGTCTGTGGATGGTATCGACAATACAAATAATTCCAAGAAGTCTAAACTATGCTTATCTACTTTAGTCAGACATGTAATAATAATTCACAAATTTTCCACATTATCTCTAAATAAACTCATATTCCGCCTATTTGTAGATGTACACTTGCCACCACAGTGATATGAAGTGACAGCTATGAGGAAGCTGGAAGCTCGGCTGGGTTTGCAAAGGACAAGAAAATAAAAAGAAATGAATGAAATGTTACATCATGAGTTGAAGGACAGTACTGCTCTTTACTGAGGCCTTTACCACAATTATTAGAGCAACCATTTCATATTGATTTACAAATACAAACAATGCAATGTGTCTGCTTGCAACCTCTTTTAAACTACTATCCATAGTTTTTAGAATTAAAAACTAGCTGTGTAATAATTTAGCCTGTTGAGTAGTTTTGCACTGAATTTTAGGCTGAAAAAAAGGCAAAGTGCTTCATAGACAATTTCAATCTTATTTGGGGAAAAAGGTGTTTCATAGTTCTTACTTCAATACTGCCCCCATGTGACAGAAAGCTATATGTTGCCCAGGCGATTCACCACTGACAGGAAAAAATCAAGTAATGGCCACTGTTGCTGCAATAGCCACCAATTTAAATGATTTTGAATTCACCAAAGTCATTCATTAAATGAAAAGAAAAACATTTTTCAAAAGTAAAAAAAAATATTTTCTAACTCATTATGTTTAAAATAACAGTGTTAAATTGTATTTCTTTAACTTTCCCACACAGCAAGATTTGTAAAAGCTGAATAGATCCAAAAGTCGGTTGCTTCATCTTTAAGTTGATGAGTGTCTTTCTCCATGGGTGACGTGACAGGAAGGTCTGGCGCACCATATGAAATATGAAACAGGATGGGGACATGGTTGACAGCTGTGTCACGAAGCATCAGTGAAGATGACAGGACCAAAGACCCCACTCTGCTACACTGACATCTCTGCAGCTAATCAGAAGGTACAGGCCCTCACAGCTGCCGGACCAAAAGATGGAGAGAGGGTCAATAATTTAGCAGTTGCAATATGTTGAGGCTAGTGGAACGTTAAGGTCCCTGTCTATTTGCAGTCTCTCTGTCATTCTGACTTTCTCTCCCTCGGACAAAGATTTGTCGCCTGCTGTGTGGTATTTTAAATGAAACAGCCATTCACAGCCTTAAACAACCGCAGTGTTTATAGGATGTGAGAGGACGGCAGCTGCACCATAGGTTATTATGTGTTATGTTATTACAATCTGCATGAAGTGACTCATAGTGAAAACAGGTCTGTGCAGGTGAGTCACATTATTTACTTCCTCCTGCTCTTTGAGGAATAACCTGATGTGCTCGAGTAGAAAAAAAAAAACAATGAATGGGAGCTCTAACGTTGGCAGATCATTTCATTCTTTTTATATTTCTTCTTTTAATAATAATAATTTATTTTTTTTTACTACATGTACAGTATGTGTCAGTGTTTTATGTTTTACATTAATCACATAAAACAACTCTGTTTTTTGTTTTTACTGAGTAAAAAAAGGACTTTTTTTCCCCCCATATTGTTTCAATAGAACACTGAAATAATACCCTGCCTGTGGGTCACGTTGTCGTGACAGCATGAGATGAGGTGAGAATTCTGTCAGACATCACCTTTTCTGTCTCACCCCACTAGATGGGTGGTAGATGGAAGTGGAAATAGAGAAAAGGTAAAGGTGACAGGACATGAAGATGGGCAGAGTGAGGGAAGTCACATTGAAGATTTGTCTCATTGGCCCCGTGAGTCCAGTCGTTGCCCTAATGACTGACGCCAGTGCTGCATTTAGGTGGAAGTAAAGTAGCTGCAGTGTGATGGCAAGGAATCACAGCGGTGAAGAAGAGGAAAACAATGCAGCAATGAAAGACCTGCGTAGGCATCACTGCAGGATTCAGTGAGGAGGCACACTGCCTGTGCCGCTGTGTAGGAGACGGTTCTTTGTAATTCTCAATAAGGAAATAAAAATCTAACTTCACTGTCATTTCATATATAATTTGGCTCGTTTTGGGGTCTCTTTACTGGCTGTTTTCATAAAAAGAAAGAAAACGGTGGATAGATGTTGTGCACCAAGATGCAGAACACAAAGTGACCGTCGAAGATGGAGTGATGGGAATCTACAGAGTGACCTCTTTAATCACAATTGACTTTTGCATTTAGATTTGTCAACTGTTATGGGTAAATGTAATGTACAATGATAATAACATTTTTACACTTCTTACAAATGTTAAAGTGTGTGTATGTAAAGCCCTACTGTATTCTGTGACGCACTATGACATCAATAAAACCTTTATTTTACAAAGATAGGGACAATGCAGTTGTAAGTTAAGTTTTTCCTAAACTGCAGACCAGGAAACAGCAAATCTGGATGCCAACTTCAGTGTCATTTTAGACACCAATGCTGCTTCACTTGAATATCTTGTTAATTTTACGTGCTTTCATGGTGATGGGTAAGAGCATCTTTGTGGGTTTAAAGTATGCAGTGAACTCTTGAAGCTTGAAACCAAAACTGGTAGCATTAATTTTTCAGGAACTTTGCCTGCCAACATGGTGCTGTGAGAAAACTGTCACGTGATGTTCAGTAGACAGTAGTGTAGAGAAAACATATAGTATCCTTGTTTTTCTATTTCTTCTTGAGCTCTACTAATTCATTCATTCGTTAATTCATTCATTCATTTTCTAATGCATCTTCCACATCTAACATAGGGTGACAGACGGGTTACTCCCTCAACAGTCCAACACACAGAGATGAACAACCATTCGCTCTCACATTCACAGTTTAGAGTGTTCAGTTCACCCCTGCAACCCAGACAGAACCTAGACACAGATAAGGAGAATATGCAAACTCCACACAGTAAAGCCCTCTGTTGAACTGGGATCCATACCTTCTTGCTCTGCAAGGCAACAATGCTAGCCTTGATCTATTCCAGTAGACTAAATTAAAAAAAAATCATCAACAAATATATGTGTGTCAATAGGAAAAGCTAATCGTTTGTTCAAGTGGAAAATTTTGCTACATTACAATTTATTTGTTCATTTGTTTAGAGTTTGGATTCTGCATGAATGGCAACAAAGGGATCCTCATCTCTGTTGCTGATCTTGAAGTGAGCGCGGCCATCATTGCCAACTTGGATCTGCTTTCCAGTGCAAGCATTTCCTTCCTTCTGGCCAGAAATGACATCACAGTAGGTGCCACCAGGCATGCCAGTGTTAAGGGTCACGTCCAGGTCCCTGTGGGGGAAGACAAAACACCAAAACCATTTTGTGTTGTATGTTGATTGGATATCAGATATTACCTGATCAAATATCAAAGTGGAGAAATATTTTTAAAATGTAATATTTTGTATTGGGCGTTAAGTCCTTACCAGTCATCATTATTAAAGACGATGAAACCACGATTACCACGTCCGAAGGCAACCTGGTTGCTGTTGTTGTCCCACCAGTTGGAGTGAGGCTGTCCATCAACAACGTTACGGAAGATGACCATGTTCCTTGAGAGGATATAATGCAAAATAACATATTAGGGCCATACTGTACATAAGAAAGTTGCAATATTATGAGAATAAAGTTGTCATTTTATTTACAAGCCCAATCTCAGGTCATCAGCCGCAACCTGTGACAAGATGAGGAATGTGGACCGTCTTGTGAAGTAACACTGGGATTTGGGCTAGACAAGTAAGGTAATAGTTCATCTTTTGGCAGATCAGCCTCACGTTAGCATCAATATCAAGACTTTGAAAAGATTGTGTAAGAAACCGAGTCTCTTATAAAAGAAGGAATCACACAGACTTCGGGGAAATCCTCTCTTTTGTGGAGGAGGGAATGACTGGTAGTGGTCGACTGCCAGGCTGACGCTGGTTACATCTGTCTGCTGTTTAAAGAGGTTTTATAGTATCCCAAGAAATATTTAGATTAAAGATTAAGATTTTGGCTCCAGATGGAGAGGAACTCGAGTGAGCATGTCATTTCCACCGAGAGCTAACACTTCATGGCATATTGATTGTTGGAATGAACTGAAGCCATATGGCATTGCAATTAATTGCAACATAGACGGAATTAGGCCCCAGTGTTTTGTCATAATTTGTTCATTGAAGAAAAGAGAGACAGAAAAGTATAATCTTGTATAACTGGTGTAACTGCAGGGACTATTTACTGAGCGCTCACTTGATCTGACGCCATCTGTGCTCACACACCCATCCATCTCCGCAAGTCTGATCAGGGTTGATGGGAACAGACTTGGTGGAACCATCTTCATGACTGGGAGGGCCCATCCAGTCATTCTGGTCCTATCAGATGATTCTTCAATGATTTATCAAAAGAAATAAAAAGAGACCTATATTGTCCATTTCATGTTCCTACTTCACATAGACTATACCTTTCCATTTACAATGTGACGGTTCCAGCGGAAGCTAGACATCACTCTGGCTACTCCATAAGGGTGGGCCAGCATGTAGCCAACAGCCATCTTGTGGAGCCTAGAGTCCCAGAAGGTAATTATGGAAGCACCGCCAGCACCATGACCTCTCTGATTGTCGTGGTTGTCAACAAAGACGACTGCATCACCATGGGGCATGAAACCCCAACCCTCTCCCCAGTTCCTAGGAACAAGATACAATTTCGAGTTCACTTGCAATAGCAAAACAAATTGTCTTTGCAAGTAAACTTGCCCATTGTAACAATGCCACATGATTAAACCATTTGAGACATGCACTCCAACAGAAAGACATGTACCTGGTATAACAGAGTTTCTCGCCATGCCATCTTCTGAAGACAGTTCCCAGTTTGGCACTATATTTGAACTCGGTCACTCTTCCCAGATGGAAATACTCTCTAGCTGAGATAGCTTCATGTCCCAGATCAATGACCTAGAGGGAAAACCAAAATATTTCCTATCATTTACAGCATGTTATTTCAGTAGCAATGGTTTCAATTGTTTTTGTCATATCAGTAATTTCTAAATTGACAAAAAAACCAATGTTTTTTTTTTTTTTTTTAAATAAGAGCTTCTGGAGCTTACTACAAATCCCAATTGCACTGAAGGTGGGACAAAGTGTAAAATGTGAATTAAAAAAGGAATATAATGATTTACAAATCCTTTTTAACATATATACAATTAAAAACACTTCAAAGACAAGACATTTGATAAACATTGTTATTCACTCATTTTAAATTGGTTGCCTGTAACAAGTTCCATAGAAGCTAGGACAGGAGCAACGACAGACTGGGAAAGTTGAGGAATGCTCAAAGAACACCTGTTTAGAACTTTCCACAATTGAATAGGTTAAGTGGAAACAGGTGAGTGCCATGATTGGGTATAAAAGGAGCATCCCTGAAAGGCTCTGTCATTCACAAGCAAAGATGGGGTGAGGTTCACCATTTTGTTAAGAACGATATGAGCAAATAGTCAAACAGTTTAAGAACAATGTTGAATGTCCGTGATGTTTGATCCCTCAGGCAGCATTGCACTAAAAACCAATATTCTGTAAAGGATATTACCACATGGGCTCGGGAACACTTTCGAAAACCATTGGCAGTTAACACAGTTTGTTGCTACATCTATTACATCTAAAGTGAACATCATATATCAACAACATCCAGAATCACCACCAGGTTCTTTGGGCCTGAGCTCATCTGAGACGGAGTGTCGCAAAGTTGAAAAGTGATCTGAGGAGTCCACATTTCACATTGTTTTTGGGAAAAGGACCATTCAGATTGTTATCAGTTCAAAAGCCAACATCTGTGATTGTATGGGGGTGTGTTAGTGCCCATGGTATGAGTAACTTCCACATCTGTGAAGGCACCATTAATGCTGAAAGGTACATACAGGTTTTGGAGCAACATGCACTGCCATCCAATCATCTTTTTCAGGGACGTCCCTGCTTATTTCAGCATGACAACGCCAAGACACATTCTGCACATGTTACTACAGCGTGGCTTGTAGTAACAGAGTGCAGGAACTAGACTGGCAGTCCAGACCTGTTTCCCATTGAAAATGGGTGATGGATTATGAAGCACATAATAAGATAAAGGAGACTCCGGGCTGTTGAGAAACTCATACATCAAGCAAGAATGGAAAAGAATTCCACCCAAAAAGCTTCGAGTATTATTGTCCTCAGTTGCCAAACACTTATTGAGTGTTGTGAAAAGGAAAGGTGATGTAACACTTTGGTAAATCCGATCTGGGATGCTGGGTAAGCTGGGACGACCCATCCCAGGTTTTTTGGAACGTGTTACATCAAATTCATAATGAGTGAATATTTGCAAGAAAAGTATTTTGTCTCATACGTTGCAGTTTCTCTCCCTGGACTGTATGCAAATCAAGTCAGATAAGGTCACCCAGTCTTTCACTTCAGTGGTGTTTTGATGGTAGTGTTCTGTGTGTCATTTTGCTTCTGTCCTTTGCAGATATTAAACAAATCCTTTGTGGATATGAAATTTAGTTTAACGTGTAACTAAACCCCATCTTCTGCAGCTAACTCTACCCAATGCCTGATTTAGAAAAATGCCTAGAATTTGGATAAGACCTGAGTGAGGAAGGGGAGGTGGGATGGAGACAGTGGAGCTGTGAGGGGGCGTCATCTGGTAGTGAAATCCGAGTTAATGTGATCCATGATTCACATGATGGGGGGAGAGAAAATGAATATAGTAACAGCTACATTTTTTAAAAAGGGGAGGAGTCTGGAATAATGAGCCTGGTAAGACAGGAGAGTGATGATAGTATGAGCCAGTGGCGGTCTTTGATATGGGCCACATGGGCAATTGCCCAGGGCAGCATTCTTTAGGGGGCGCCACAAGAATGAGAGAAAAAAAAAATCATATTCACATTTGTATGTGCTCGGCGCTCATCTGTTCAGGTCATCATGTTATGTGTGACAAATGAGGGTGGTGGTCTGTCCAGGGCATCATACAAGGCAGGACCACCACTGGTGTGAGCATGGACTAAAAAAACCAATGGCAAAATTTGAATTCAGTAGCTGGTATTTGAAAGCTAGCTGTAGTACACTGATTGATACACTTATTTCTATCACACTATATAATTTCAACACTTAACTGTGAAGATTTGCACCTGGATCAACAAATAACATTACTAAATACCTGTATACAATGGTTTTTTTATGTGAAAAAAGTGGCTTTTTTAAAAACCAACCTCTTGATAAATGAAGGGTTTGGAGTCACTGGAGAACCACTTAGGGTTGAGGTTGTGCAAACGACCGTAGATGTTTGCCAGGTCACCGGGCCACATGTGTTTGCAGGCATCCACTCTGAATCCGGCCACGCCCATGTCGATCAGCTTGTTCATGAATTCGGCCACCTTTCCTCGAACATAGTCTTTCTCCAGGGCAAGGTCCAGGAGACTCACCAGACGACAGTCACGTACCTGGAGCAGGAAAGATTCATTGTACTGTATTGTGTTTTATGACTTGTCCTAACATAATCATATTAATATCAAATGCCCTCAGTGTTAATTTGCCATATTTGCCATATTAATTTGTTAATCAGCCATAGCATTAACATGATTGAACTTGTACTTGTCTCTAAACCAAAATAATTAGCTTCAGAGTGTAATGTAATGGCTAATGACTTAAATGAGTGGTGTTCACTGAGTGGAAAAAAAAGTACTGTGAATTTTAAATGTGGTAATTAAGCACAAATGACATCATCCTAACTTTTTCTTTTCTGGGTAACATTCATTACCTGATAGATGTCCCCGTAGTTCTCAATTTCACCACTTCCAGTCCTGCATTTGTGGTCATTGAAATCCCATGCAGAAAAAGGGACACTGGGAAAGTCCTTGTTTCCAGCGTTGAACCAGCTTCCACAAGAAGAATGGGTTCCCTCTCCACCGCCAGCTCCACACATGTGGTTGATGACAGCGTCCACATAGATATTGACCTGTTGAGAAAATTTATTTTTCTTTCCACGGTAGTACAGTATGTACTATATCATATGTGCACTATACAAAATTTTTACATATGAAGTTCAAAATGTAAATGATAGCTATTCAGAAGTGGTTGTTGAAATTGCTGTTTACCCCAACATTGTTGCATCTGGTGATCATGTCTCTCAGCTCATCCTCAGTGCCAGATCTGGAGCACAGCTTGTAGCTGATTGGCTGGTACCTCTGCCACCAGGGTCTCCAAGGACTTTCCAGCACAATGTGTTCATTTGGAGGAGAGATCTGAGTTACACAGTAACAGTAAAACAGTGCAGTAACAATCAGACCGATGATTTTTTTTTCTTTCACACAGTTTTATACATAGAGTTCACAAGATTATTTTTAAGTAAAATCCTGCAAGCTGAATATGCATTTTTAAAAAAAGCATATCCAGGGGTATTGTAGAACATGTTTTTAAAGTTTGTTTCATCTTAATTGGGCAGGATATCAGTTTCTAATGATCCAGTTTTCTACCTTTTTTAAAGATGAAGTTCAGAGGTATTTTTATTTCTTGGTTGTAACAAATGGTTTCTTGCCAGTAGTTAATGATGGTGATGTGTGCCCGTGAAAAGTTTCATTCTTTGTTGCCTTGACACAAGGCTTTATTTGTCCTTTGAGCTGTGCTACTTTGTTAGGGCAAACTTCAATTTAAACTGTTAAATAGCAGGATCTAGCTCTGTCTGCCCAGCTGGCTGTCTGTGTCCATCCACCCTGGACATCATATTTTGAAAGACAAGAAAATTTGGATGATTAGTTGTCAAAAATTCCAGAGACTGAATGTCAAGCAATAAACCTTTTTTTCCTATTCATTGTTTTCACACTGCGTTGAATAATTCCACCTGGTGCATCATCAACATGCAGCTTGATTGCTGTTTATTGATTAATGCAAAGTAGAAACAGGGATTATCCCCATTTCCCTGCAGTAGAAGTGTCCAACCATGCATACCTGAACTCCACCAAAGCCATTGGGACCCAAGAAGCGCTCACACTCTTCAGCAATGTCGGCCCAGCGCCACTCAAACAGGTGGACGATGGTTGTCCTTCCAGGTTTGGTGTGAGGGTTGTGCTGTGCGAGGCCGAGCCCGAACAGAGTCACCAGAATGAACAACTTCATGCTTTTCCCTGGATGTGCCAGAAAATCACCCACCCACTGCCTCAGTGTTAGCATTTATAGCTATTTCTTTGCCCTCTTTGACCAATGGGAGGCTGGCAAATATCAGCATGGTTTGTTAACAGGTGCTTCTTTATCAAAGTTTCCTGCCTTATTTCAAAACGAGCCGCAAAAAATAAATAGCCGTCTGCACATGATGTCTTTCCCCAGATGTAATGTAAAATAAGAGACTGAAATTGCAACTTTTCTCGCTTCTATGTGCTTGCTCACAGTTTAATCCTTCGAACAGGTATTAACACATGGTTAAGTATAGTATTTCCTGCATTAAGACATTACAATATCATATTACAGATAAATTCATTTATATTTACTGATCCAGATATGACAAAATTAAATTATATTTAAACCTCTTACCACTCTGACTTTTTGCAGTTTGGGTCCATCCTGTTCCAGTACTTGCTCATGATTAAAAAAACAAATGATGTTGCAAAAGGTGATTAACATATTTGGTAACGTTTGCTCAAATAAAAGCTGAAGCAGGTTTAGTTAATACTGTGTTTATCGGTGAGTCAGAAACATTTGCTTATCACTCAAGAGTAATTACATAATGAGTGACTGTCCTTGACCTAAAATTACACAAGCCATGTACGTGTAGTATTGCTCGGAAGAGTGTGATTATGTAGCAGTGTTTTGCTGAGAAGGAAAAAACAGGTTTGAAAAAAATACATTATTAAAACCAATGTTTTTTTATCATATTTTTTCATAATTTTGTTAAATGTGTGGAAACAACTTCAAGTTTTTATGGTCTGCTTATTGATTTCTTTTTCTTGTTTAAGGAAATCGGTAGACAGACTAACATATAGAAACATAATCATTAATAAGCATAAATAAATAATATATATTATTATCCAACTTGTATCAGGGGAAAGGAAGAAAGCTAGACCGGAATCATCTTTGGTCAAACACAACTTAATCAGCACTGACACGACATGAGCGCTCATGCTGTCATGAGTTTCTATTTCTGCACACAGGATGTGAACGCATGACCTGTTTAAGTGGGGCACACTTTTATCAAGACATGCCTTTCATTTCTACAAATCGGCTAATAAATTATTGTAGCCTACAGATTTATGTTAGTCAGCCAAACAAACAAACAAACAAACAAAAAATAAATAAATATCCTCATACAAAATATTAAAATATTTTATTTAAAATTACACAGCTATGACGTTTTTACAGCTTGGATTCAGCATGAATTGCAATGAAGGGGTCCGGATCTCTGTTGCTGATCCTGAAATGCGTCCTGCCATCACCTCCAACATTGATCTGCTTCCCAGTGCACCTATGTCCTTCCTTCTGGCCAGAAATCACATCACAGTAGGTGCCACCAGGCATGCCGGTGTTGAGGGTCACATCCAGATCCCTGAAAGTTAAGGTGAGGATGTTAGAGTTTTGGTGCCATGTAATTTTGCTGTATTATGTATTGAATGCAAACAACTAGTACCGACCAACATGGTATTGCTTAGTTAGACACAGTGTAATGAGAGAATTTGACTGGTGCACAGGTTATTTTCAAAGCCAACCCTGTTGGAAATTGAAATTGATTCAATTGTAGTTAATTAGTTATTCACTGTCCCTATTTGGTCCTTACCAGTCATCATTATTAAAGACGACGAAGCCACGGTTACCACGTCCAAAGGCCACCTGGTTGCTTCTGTTGTCCCACCAGTTTGAATGAGGCTGTCCGTTGACGACATTCCGGAAAATGACCATGTTCCTAGAGGAACGATATTATAACAAATTACAAGTTATGAAGCACATTCAGGTTTTTAACATGCATATGTAAACAAGCAGTGGTGGAACGCATTCCTCCACGGTCCTCACTTAATTTGACGCCATCTGTGCTCACACACCCATCCGTCTCCGCAAGTCTGGTCAGGGTTGATGGGAACGGACTTGGTGGATCCATCACCATGGCTGGGAGGGCCCATCCAGTCATTCTGATCCTACAATAATGGTAAAAATGGTAAAACTTGTGTTTCCAATGCAGTTTCCGGGAGACCTCCACTCCGGCCAACCAGCCAGTCTCCTCGCTTTTGTTAATCTTTATTTGGCTAAGTACTCCTTGTTTTTGTAATTTTGTTAATAAATAATCATTATCGTGTTTTTTGAATCGGCTTGGCTTCCGCTCTTTACTTGGGTCCAAACATGTCCACCGTAAAACATAACAAACTGGTTAGCCTTCTAATTCAGTCATAAAACAAATGTTACAGTAAAGATAAAATGGTAGGAATGCAAGTGATATTTCTGCTGGATTGTTCAGTTCAAAATTATTAAAGGTAACATCAGCTATGTAGGAATACCAAAACTACTGGCAGGTTGTACCTTTCCATTCACAATGTGACGGTTCCAGCGGAAGCTAGACATCACCCTAGTCACTCCATACGGGTGGGCTAACATGTAGCCAACAGCCATTTTGTAGAGCCTGGAGTCCCAGAAGGTAATGATGGAAGCACCACCAGCACCATGACCTCTCTGGTTATCATGGTTGTCAACAAAGACAAGAGCATTTCCATTGGGCATGAAACCCCAACCCTCTCCCCAGTTCCTGCAGACAAGAATAATATTTTTACTCATCAGTTAATTCACCACATTTTGGACTTCTTACTTTAAGGGATTTTCTCAGTAAATGAACATTCATTTATGAAGAGGTATGTATGTACGTTTTTATATTTTGTTTGTTGCCTAACCTTCACAACAAGATTTCTTTTTTACAATTAACAGTTTGTAAAGCAGAGTTCTTGTAGCTTTGTCATGATTAAACAACCTAATTCTTATATGAGTTTGATATAGGCTCAAACAACAAGCAGCAGAAACACATACTTGGTAAAAGAGAGCTTCTCTCCATTCCATTTCCTGAAGACAGTTCCCAGTTTGGCACCATATTTGAACTCAGTCACCCTCCCAAGATGGAAATACTCTCTAGACGTAATGGGCTCACCTCCGAGATCAATAACCTGACGAAAGAACAGCACTCATTCACTCACTCATCTTCCATCGCTTTATCCTCCACAGAGGGTCGTGGAAAGAAAGAACAGCATTTACGGTATTTCATACCATCCTTACAATGTAAAGGATGTTTTAGGTATCAAACTCAAATGACCTGGGGGCCACATGAGCCTCAAGTCTGGTCAGGAGGGGGCCAGTCAAGTGGAAAAAGGTCCAGCTGAGTGGAGAAACACTGATGCTCTTATTGTTTGAAAGATGTTTTTGCACTTTTCCCAACTGTTGTTGACATGTAAACATGCATACTTGTTATAATAATGTCAAATTGCAGCTAATTGCTGCTTTGTCAGTCTTTGTTATTTACAAAAACATGGGTGTTTTATACTCACCTGAATCATCTCCCACAATATAATTTACAGCTTTTAAATTAGTTTTACTTGATATATTTGTGAGCACTGGCCTGTGAACTAACCTGTAGCCCCTTGGTTCAGCAAGATAATACAGGAAAACATACCAGCTATGAAATGCAGCAGTTCATACTGTATCTACCATCAACAGTTACTTTTAATACTACAGTGTAGATATGCCATTGAGGTAAGTTAAAAAAAAAAAAACCTCCTGGAAGATGAAGGGTCTGGAGCCGTCAGAGAACCATTTGCTGTTGAGGTTGTGGAGACGACCGTAGATGTTCGCCAGGTCACCAGGCCACATGTGCTTGCAGGCATCCACTCTGAAGCCAGCTACACCCATGTCAATCAACTTGTTCATGAACCCGGCCACCTTGCTCCTAACGTATTCTTTCTCCAGGGCGAGATCCAACAGACCAACCAGACGACAGTCACGTACCTGAAGGAGTGAATGATCATCGACAGCAAACTGTATTATCTGGTCACTCTAAAGCCATGGCTTAAATACTCTGTAACTAGTGTCCTTAATTGAAGCCCAGACTACCATGGACGGAGTCAGAGACGGGGCCGGGGGGGCACTGGACCCCCCGAAATCTGATTGGCTACCCCAGGTGACCCCCCCCCCCCCCCCCGATAATTGACATGTTACAGCACTGCACGAGAAAAGCCAGTTGCATTTTGAAGTCTGTGACTGCTAGGTCCCTCCTGTACAGTAGATGGCGCAATGCAGGCTGCCACAAGGCACTGCAATGCACTTTACAATTAGAAGACATGGGAAAAGAAGAAGAAGGAACCATCCAGGAAAAAGAAAAGGCGGTGCGCTCCTTGTGAAAACTCAGTCAGAGATGGATTATATTCTGGATTTTAAGACTGACCTATATCGGTGAGTACACGACCGCAGTTTATGCCAAAATAAGTTCATGAGTTCAATAAATTCGGTCCGTGGACCCCCTGAAATAGACTTGGCCACTCCCTGGCCCCCCCAAAGATAAAAGTCTAACTCCGCCGTTGCAAACTACAGCCTGGCCAGTACCTGTGCAGACCAGATTTATTGGCTGATTAGAACTTACTGCACATAACTCTGTGTCTGTGTCTATAATAGAGGTTTGTAGAGGTTTTATTAACAATGCCGCTATTGTGTAGAATTCCCACCAGAGAGTGCTGTGACTCCACTGTTGGCAGGTTACTACTTGAGAAACTGAATCAGCTCAGCTGCCTGCTGCAGAGCCAAATAGAGGCTGTGGTGTGTCTCTATACTGTCCTACAGTATTCCTGATAGAACTAAACAGTTATAATACATGACACCTCATTTGTCCCTTTTTATAACCTACACTAAAACCCTTATGGCATTTCTGCTTACATTGACAGCAGCCACATCAGCTGCATATGGCTGGTTCTGTTGCAGTAAGCAGACACAATCCTCTGGTAATGGAAAACCACTTAACACTCAGCATTTGCTGCTGAGGAGTGTTTGTTACACTCCATTGACAAATGTAATTTTATGATTATTTGTGGAATAGCCCTTTAGACAGTTCTGGCAAGTCACTGAACAATGGCTCTATTGTTGTCAGTAAAGCGCTGACAGTCGCCATTAAACACATTATAGTTTATGGGCTCTAATTTCGTAGACAAGGCCAAGGGGGTGTGTCCAGGCACATTTTGCAAGTTTCGTGCAGCCAGGCGTAAAGTACTCCTCTGTCCCACCTTAGTCTCTCCTACCAGCAAGTAGCAAAGAGAGGGAGAGAAGGCGTGACTGGGTTTAACACAGTCTTCGCCAATCAAATGAGCTCCTCATCTTTAAATGCGCCGCGGGGAGGTGTAGTGCAATTTTTATTTCGCCATGGACAAAAGAGACAGCAGCAGCGTCAGACGGAGGAAAACTGATGTTCTGGTCCATGAGGTCCAAGCTTGCAGTGGCCAAATATATGGTCACTCGAACAGACCTCCACGGGCTGATGATGCAAAAGGAGGTTACCAATATTATTAATCAGGTTTGGCCTTGCAAAATGCGCCTGGACACACCCCCTTGGCACACTCACCTGCGCTGCCCCTGGCCTGACCAGGTTGCAGCTGGTGAGCTTTCAGCGTAACCTTTAGGCACGAAATTATCACTGCGCCAAGCTGAATGTGTTGACACCTCCCCCTTTTTGCGCAGCCACACCCATCTCAGCGCGCCACGGTCTACCAAATTCGCTGGTGTTGCAATGGATGAAACTACCACTGCCCAGGCTGCACTGCGCCACCTTGCGCTGTGCCACAACATTAGAGCCCTAAATGTTACTCATATACTGTATCAATGATTTGCATTTACATGATTTATCAAAACTGTTGTAGTCACTGCACTGGAAGTATGTGATTTTAATATGACTACATTACTTGGTGCTGACCCCCAAAGCTAATGCCTGACACGTGTTTATAATAATCTGAAACCAGCTGGGCGTTTTAGATTGATTGTTGGACCGATGGACCTGCCATAATACCCCATGACATTTTCTAGTACACATTTTCTAGTTCATATTTATACTTTCAACAAGTAAAAGTAGATGAAATATGTAGGGATCACCTGGTTGACTGAAATGTCAGGATGGCTGCATCTTAATCTCATTGGAAAATGAGTAGGGGCCTGGAAAGGGTTATCTAGTAATGATGTCTAATGGCTTTTGCCCGGGGGAGCTCCGTGGAGCAAGTCGCTTAATATGGAAGCAACAGCCAAATTGAAAAGACAGTTGCTCTTTGGTGGCTCCAGTGTTTGCTGTGTACAAAAGCTGTTTGACGTCACTTCTCTGTTGTCATCATGTTGAGCCCTCCTGTAGCACACCGAGGGAAAAAAAAATGTGATTAGTTCCATTTTTTTGAAGATTCTGTAGTTGGCCAAAACAGTGTCCTTGCCAGGCATTTCTGCGGAGAGAAACCGAATTGCTGACAGATTTGGCTGAGTTCACCCAGGCTATGAAAGGGTTGTTTGTATAGAGAAATTGGCCTGTTTCGTTGTGGTTTTATTCCTTACCTGACTGGCATCACCATAGTTCTCAATATTGCCACTTCCTGTTCTGCATTTATGGTCGTTGAAGTCCCAGTGTGTAAAAGGGACACTGGGAAAATCTTTTCTGCTTGCACTGAACCAGCTCCCGCATGAAGAGTGGGTTCCCTCTCCACCACCGGCTCCACACATATGGTTGATGACAGCGTCCACATAGATGTTGACCTGTGAGTAGATACAGGTGCAACACAACCACTTAACACCTCCTTTCTATCCCTTTGTCTTTTTCACTCATATCCTTGAGATCAGTCTCAGGCTGCATGAATGAGTCAGTGCAACTCTGCAGTGTAGGTGGTCCACTAACTCAAACATATGAGTCTACAGAGAGAAGCAGCAGTAATAGTAAATACCTCAAATAAAAGCGTGACTGATAGCTTCTCACGGCAAAGCCACTAATTCATATCAACTATTGTTTACCCCAACATTGTTGCATCTGGTGATCATGTCTCTCAGCTCGTTCTCGTTGCCAGATCTGGAGCACAGGTTGTAGCCGATCGGCTGGTACCTCTGCCACCAGGGCCTCCAAGGATTGTTCAGCACAATGTGTTCATTTGGTGGGGAGATCTGAGCAAAACAGAAAAAAATCAATCAATAAATTACCAACTACCAATAGTGGCACAGATCTGCTCTACAGTTATTTAACATGCACTAGCTATTTTTCACATTAGTTTCACTTTGTTTATCTTAAGGATCAAAATCTGGTATATTGCCATGTATGCCAATTTGGATTTGTTTCGGTGCATAACAAACAGCATATGAAAATAAGAAGAAGGAGAAGGAGAAGAAATAATACTCAGCCTATGAAAATTATTTATTTGAAATCCTATTTTCCATATTTACGTTGTTAATTTATTGATTTGATGCCTTGATTTTTAAATTGTTGAAAGAATCACAAGAATCACAACACCACAATGTGGGATTTCAAACTTCAAACATAATAAATAAAGTCTCCAAGATTATTTTAATGGTACATTCGCTTACAGGTCTGCATTGCCTGCATTTGCACTCTGGAACTTTTGGTTCCAGGTCAATGCCACAAAAAGAACTAGAAAATTCTACTTAACTACACTACACACTATAAAATAAAAAAAAATGTGAACATATGTTTATAAAATGCTATAACATAGGCTACTCTACCTGGTCTGGTTGTTTTTACATTTAGCGTTCACCAGTATTGTGAGCTTGTCATTGTGTTACCATGGCATGCCATCATATATTTTATTTTATTATATTGTTTTTATTTACAAACTACAGTGGGACCCTGAGAGCAAATGCTATTTTATAGAATGTAGTATTTAGTATGAAATCATTAGAGTCAGGCAGATAATTACTCTGAGGTTTACAGTTTGTTTATCACATGTATATACATTAAAAACAGCTCAGTTTCAGCAGCTACTTGTGTACAATTTTCTGTTTTAAATTAGAAAGAGAATGGGTGTAACCTCCTTTTTCCATATGTCTTTATCCATGCATACCTGAACTCCAGCGAAGCCATTGGGACCGAGGAAGCGCTCACACTCTGCAGCGATGTCGGCCCAGCGCCACTCGAACAGGTGGACGATGGTGGTCCTCCCATGCTTGGTGTGAGGGTTGTGCTGAGCAAGACTGAACCCAAAGAGGGCAACCAAAATGAACAACCTCATGCTTCCCCCAAGGCCACTGAGAAAACCTCACTCGTCTGCTCATTTTCCATATATATTTATACACACTTTCTCTTCCTGGTTGACCAATGACAGACTGGCAAATATTACCTTAGGGGTCAAACAGGTGATGCTTTCTCATGACCTCTGACATGCCCTTCAATACATGCAGAACAAATGCATGCAAAACAAAAACAAGCATATTCGCTGATTTATGAGATTAATCTTGAACGATTTCAATATGAAGACATAGAAACCATTGTCTCATTTGCTTATGACAATAGTACAGTACTTCCATAGTAGGTTTTTTGTTCACTTAGTAGCAGATGACGCTATAAGAAGTATAGACAATAACTTAACATGTTACAATACATTGAGGTATACTGTTTATCTTGAATTGATCAATTTTAGATGGATATTTTGAGTACTTTCATTTTTGTTTTTCACTGTTCACAAAAAATGTGCCCATTAACAAATTGAGAATTCATGTTGATCAGTTAATGTCATATCCATTTGAGACTTTTGCATGACATTCCCATGCAGTTACAAAACACGTCTTGTATAACCTCACAGTGTTATTATTCACTTTGCATTAAGGCAAACCAGTGAAGATAACCTACGCTCAGTGGAGAAGGGTGAGAGGTCAGGTATGTTATGTACAACAAGTAAACTAGACCAGTCCTGGCAAAACACAGGCATTTTCCCATGAGGAACTTCGATCTTGACCCTCCAGTGACCTACTGTATTTGGTTAAGAGGGTGTGCTGTGAGTGGGTCAGCTCAGGAGAGATATTTGATGGTCGCTGAAGGTCTTCTGGCTTATTATTATACATTTAACCATATATTGTAGGTAGATCAGCTGTTTGCATTATAATGTCTCTATTTGTTGAGTCCTGTTTCTGTGTTATTTGCTGATGTCCTATGCAAAGTCTGTTTTATATTACCTGCCTTAGGACTATGTATGTAATCTAGCAACTGTCCTAATTCTGGTATACATGTTACATATTCTGGTAAACATGAAGCGATTTTAACGGTGTAACAGGGCGTCAGATTAATGAGGGCCCAGGTCTGATTACATGAGCTCACATTTTTTCATTGATCATATCCTTAAATGGTGTAATGTAATGAAGACTGCTTTACATGAGTACTGATCAATTTGCGTGCAATCTATTTGTGGGGTATTACTTGTATACTAGTAGTACTTCAAAGTAGATCTTGAACATGGAGGCTCACTTGGACATAACATAGGACATAACATAAATTAGTATTATTCAAACATGTCATATTCTCTAATGTGGTGTAATTATAATGCTTGATAGTTTTAATGTATTTTAATGTTTTGTTTTTTTTTATTACTACACATGTTTAATCTGTATGTGGAGTCATATCAACCCCTGTGTTGTTGCCCAACCCCAGGGCAGTATTAGTCACTGACAGTCTATATGGCATTTAATCCAGTTGTTATGATGGGATGTGATTTCATATAACAACAGCTCCTCCAGTTGGTCTTTACAGAAAGTGCTTCACTTTTAAAAATGTACAGTACACACAGGCATCAGATTCTGTTAACCTACTGTCTTAAAAAAACATTATGAATGTGCCATATATACATACTGTCAAATGAATCTTTAGCTGTATTATATAAAAAAGGCCATAATAATTGTATTACATGTAGTAAAAAAAGAGGCAACTGGACTTAGTTGAATTTCTTGAAGACGTTTCGCCTCTCATCCATTAGGCTTCTTCAGTTCTGTATTACATGTTTCCCCACATTATCAATTATTCCATTAGCAAAAGCACAGGGTTCATAGCATACACCTTGTAACATAAAAAGAATTGATGTAATGAATGTGTGAGGAGTGATTTGCATAAGTAAATGCAATAAATGCCACACTGACTGTGGTTTTGTGTGGTTTGAAGCTTTTGTAAATAAGGTCTGGTGTGTGTCATCATGCTACATTCCACCTGTTTACTGTCTGACCCAGCTCCTGCTCCTCAACCCCCTCCCCCCCCACCACCACCACCCCGCTGAGAGGGTGTCAAACAGACATCTGACCTGCCTTCATTCTGGGTCACTCCTCCCAGCGAATCTATGGCTCACAGGCATGTAAAAAGGGCCCCCAGCACGTTGGAGACGCTGGAAACACTCACCAGTAACGCACCATTATCCAGACTGTGAGTGTTGACACATAAGGACTAAAGGGATGTAGGTCTTATTCTGCAAGGCAGGTGTTAAATGTTAATAAAATGTTAGTTAATGTTAATTTTAATGTTAATTAAAAGTGTTTTGTGAGAAACTACTGTATAATGGACTATTATCTCTCCATTAAATTGTTCAACAAAACCCTTAAAAATGTTGGATGGATGGATGGATGGATGGATGGATGGATGATGGATGGTCAGGTGAATAAATGGATGGGTGGATGGATGGATGGATGGATGGATGGATGGATGGATGGATGGATGGATGGATGGACTGGCCGATGGATGGATGGATGGATGGATGGATGGATGATGGATGGTCAGGTGAATAAATGGATGGATGGATGGATGGATGGATGGATGGATGGATGGATGGATGGATGGATGGATGGATGGATGGATGGATGGATGGTCAGGTGAATAAATGGATGGATGGATGGGGATGGATGGATGGATGGATGGTCAGGTGAATAAATGGATGGATGGATGGACGGATGGTCAGATGATGGTTGAATGGATACATTTAAATAGATTTATATTAGACACTGACCTGACACTTTATTTGGTAGACTTGTTAAACTATCACTGTGTGGTTATACACAATTAACTAATCAGCCAATCATATTGCAGCAACTTAATACACTTGAGCATGAAGACATGGCCAGGATGACCTTCTGTAGTTCAAACAAAACACTGGGGGGAAAAAATGTCTTTGACTTTGAATGTGACGTAGTTGTTGGAACTCTTGATGTCAAAGGGAGATTTAAGGCCCTAACTTGCCCACATTTTCCCATGGGCCCCCAAAATTCCAGTCAAACCAAAGTTCTTTCCTGTATGGACAACACAGGATATACCTCCGGAGGCGATGAAGGGATGGGGGGACAAAGCTTTCTTTCACAGCCAGAGCTAAGAGACAAGGTGAAGGCAGAGAAGCTGGTCATTTGATTCCAGCTCCTGGTTTTATCATGGGAAAGTGGATGAGTCACAACATAAGAAGAAGGTCGGCAGCTTGCCTGAAGACAGCAGGAAGAGTGAAAGTGGAGAAGACGGAGTAGGGGGGAGATCAAAACGAGAAGGGAAAGGAATGGGGCCGGCAATCTAGGAGAGAATGTCAGGAGGAGGAGGGGAGAGGAAAGAATGAGAGGTGAGTGCACTGGGTTAGTAGAAGACAAATGAGAAAAATAAAAGAAGGAGATGACAAAGAGGGGTGCTGCTGTATTTCAGGAGGAATCAGGGAGAGAGTGAGTGGAATAACAATAAAGATGAGGAGAAGAAGCTATGCTTCCGTCTTTGTACACCTCAGGTCGCCTGACAGCTCACATCAGAGAGCTTTGGGTGAACAGGTAGCATATGGCATGCTGTTATAGAAGCACTAACACAATGTGCATAGTTAAAATGGTGTGACGCCTGCAAGTAAGATTCCAGATAAAAAGTGATTTTTAGCACAGAAACCAACAAACATAGCTACATCACTTAGTACAACGTATAAACCCTCACTTCATTAAATGAAAAGGTGTCAAAAGAAAACTCTAACCACATTTATGGTTGACTATGCGAAGCATTTCTTGCATCTGCAAAACTATACTTCCCCTCAACCTAGCATCATGGCTTTTAAATAATGAGAAAATAATTGCGTCAAGACTGTGTCGCCACATGTTTTCCTTTACCGTTCTTAGAGTTGTCAACAAATAAATCGCTTTTTTGGGAACTTTTCAGGTTTTCTTTGACAAAACTGTGCCACATACCCAAGAGCTAAAATCCTACAAAGTGAAATCCAAAGACTCTTTCAATGGAAAGTTTCAGCCCAGTATTCTCCTTTTTTTTCTTTTTTTTTTGCCATGATGATATGTTGTGCAGATGTCGAGAAAAGCTTTCCATCTCACTGCAAAGAATAACAGCAGCGGCGGAAGTCCCCCGGGAGAAGTTCACGCTCCTAATACACACAGACACACACATGCACACGCATGAATGTGCAGACATGAACTCAAACACCTTGATTTTTTTTTAGTCATCAAATCAGACTCTCTCTCTCTCTCTCTCTCTCTCTCTTTCTCGCCTGCTCATGCACACATGCTCTTCCTCCATACTGAGTAGACACTGTTTTTACAAACAGGCTCTTGTAGGGACATATGCTTCTCACAATGAACATGTGTAGTCTGTAGTACCAACAATATATACCATGTGCTTTTCAAATGATTAATCTTAGTAAGTTTTGGAAAATGTCATTAGGAAAACAGTCTGATGACAGGTTCAACAAATGATGATTTCAATAACTGATTTGAATTTTTGTAATTACTTTAATTACTACTTAAGGGAAAACCACACGATTAACAAGCGGAACCAGAGGGAAACTGTTATTTCTATAGAGACGTCAAATGTTTTAGTTTGTCTGCACCGCCAGAACGAAGATGATGATGATGCTGATTTTAGCCCTGCCAGTCTGTCAGAGGGGACACCAACACAGTGTCGCCCCCCCACCCTCAGCAAAAAGCAAAAAAGAAAAAAGAAAAGCTGTTGCCACAGCTGAAGTGATACGCGATCCAGTGGCTAGATACTGCCAACAGTCGGCATGTTACACACTGATGTTATGTTAAAGCTTTTTTTTTTTTTTTTTTAATCCTTTCTGTGACTGTTCAAGCTTGCGCTTCTTGCTTACCATGTTTTAAGGCTGGCTGTGCATAAAGACCAATGTAAGTATTATTTACCTTCATTTTGCAAGGAAGTTACACTGAGATTAAATATAATTTACAAGTGAGAGCGAGGCCTTATTCCTTAAAATAGACAATTAAAACATACACTTTAAGTCAGGCTATACACTCTATATGCCTGCAAGTGAATTTCAGTATAGAAAGAATGCCATCAAGCTGCTTGTGACTGCAAAGTTCACCATAAAATTACAGATGGAGTCAATTTTATGATCCTCTTTCACAGTAGTCAGCAGGAAACGAGAGCTTTGCTTTCATGGACATAAGCTGAGTAACAGTTTTACTGTGAGGATAATTCCCAAGTACCCCAATATGTATGGACTGTTTCGGAAGACATGGAATTCCTCAGCAAAAAGTTAGGATAAAGCTATTGATTTTATGGACTGTTTATGTAACATTCAAATGTGGGGGGAGCACAGAATGAATGGGAGTTACATCAAAAAGTTTGAGACAGCAGCCTCATTTGAGTCTCTCCCACACCTGCCTGACTGTCAGCCTTTTCCATGAAATCACTGCTGGCTTTGTGATATACAGAGTTTCCTTTGGTTTACAGTCGTCCGCTCTTTGAGAGACAGAAGGGAGGAAGATCGGGGGGGTAGAACTTTTCTCAAATAGCTGTGTTGCTTCATCAAGCATGTGCTGGAGTCCTGCCTTAATTCACCAGCACATCAGACCACAACACACAACATGATCCCCTAAACCAAAGGTGGAAAACGTATTACAGATTTTGGTAAAAGGTAATAGGTATTTCATTGGCAAGCAAGCACCTTAAAATGCTCTCAGATAATGACCCTCCTACTGAACCGCAGCAATGTGCAGGACAGATGTCTGCCTGTCTGTCTGTCTGTCTGTTAATCTGTCTGTCTGTGGCACAGGAGGTAGCAATACACCGAAATAATCTCTCAAAAAACACTGTCATCCTGTCCCTCAAGAAAAAAAAAAATAGCAACTAGTCTTTAAGGTAAAAGATGCAGTGCTGTAGGTCCCAGGCTTATACTTAAAGAGGAATAATGACAGGTTGTAGAATAAGCACAAAGAGGGAGGAAGTTGGCTGTAAACCTTGACCTGCTCTCACACTAATGAACTTCTGTGTGAACATGTCCAGCACCCGTTGCATATTCACTTGTAAATATATATTTCTTTCTTTCAAGTCATAAACTGTCTGAAAGTCCTTGTCAGACTCCTTGGCAACGGTAGCCAAGTGCAAGACACCTGCACGCAGAAAGACAGGAGGAGAAAGGAAGAAAGAAAGAGTTTAAGAGAAAGAAAGGGAGGTGCATGATGGACTGGGAGAAACCAGGTCAACACGTAAAATTAGTCTTGGGGTCTATCACACCAGGCAGGATCCAAGGTGTAGACTGTAAAGATGCTGGCTTGGAGAGATTACAACCAAGTGGCTGGAATCATTTACAGTCTCTAGTATGGACTGGAGATCCCAGGGTCTAGTTGGAAGGTGCCTACAAAGGTGTTTAAGAAAGGCAGAGCTAAGATCCTGTCGGTATTTTATGCATTTTACTTGTATTGCCTTGTGCTATATAAATAAAATGTATTTACTTACTTATTAATCATCAATAAAGAGCAGAGGAAGGCAGTGGTGATACAGTATATGTGGCAATACCAAGCAACAGCAACGTCGAGAAGAAGGAACACAAGAAGCTTGAGGAATACCGAGGGCTGAAAGAGGAGCTACAGAAGATGTGGACTGTAAAAGCAAATGTGGTCCCATTTGTGATGGAGCCGTAGGTGCTGTAATCCCCAAACTGGCAGAGTGGCTCCAGTGGATTCCAGGAACAACATCTGAGATCTCTGTCCAGAAGAAGTGAAGGAGACACAGGCCGCCTTTGTGGGAGAAAAAGGAAGAGTCTGTTTTTAAAATTATGAGAAATCATCCACATTCATCCACATTCACCTACCCAGCAATTTACAATTCTACCTCACATGAAGCACTGCAGAATGTTTGTCCAGATTTAATTATGTGTAACCTAATGTAACCTGATGGTTAATGGGATACATTCAGTTATTGCTACTGTGAACATTGCACCTCTTTTAGCCTCATGAGTTCCAAACATAGGAAACAATGTATAAAGAAACAAGAGACAGAGGCTGTGGGTGGATAAAGAAGGCGGAGCTGTTAAAAAACATCCCATCTCCATATGTTAATACATTTAACCCAGTTTTCAGAGGAGGGAAGAAGTTGAGCACCTGCCAAATAGTGATTCAGTGAATCTCATAAAGGAGCCATAAATATATAAATTCAAACAACATTTTGGAAGTGCTAACACATTTTTATGAACTGCTACTAATATATGAGTGGAAGTGACAGGAATAAGCATATGGCCTTCACAGTGCTTATGTTACCTGGATACTAATAATCTGATTATTGACATTATTCAGATTACGCTGGTAGAATATTTATTTTCCTGTTATAGAAATATGATATAGAGCACAGTCTGAATATGATTCATATAAATATTATGTCCACTACTGTGAAAACTCCAACACACCTCTGTATAGTACATACTTACATAACGTGGCTAAAATTGAAATAGCCATATCTAAATCTGATTATTGTTTATTCTTTATGCTGCCTTAATATTGCAGTCAGTCCTTTTCAATTAGGCGTCTGCCTGCAAGGGTCTAATTGGAGAAGTTTTCTCTTTAACCTTCAGTCTTCTCACCTTTTCTGGGACCTACTCAACAAATAGTGTTTTCCTTCACCGTCATCTAAATAAAAGGAACAGGGATATCTTTTAGATGTGTGACTGTCTATGTGCTTTTTGCTCGGCAAAGAAGTGTCACAACTTGTTTGTATTACTCTTTCCTTCAATTTGCCACCTGTCTGAAATTCAGAGGGGGTCCTTTGGTTTGAGGGGTCTCCCTTTTAACTCTTTAAGACTACAAATATACGTAATAAATAGAATTGTCTCACCTGCTTTTTTCTATATTTTAAATTTCCATTGTCCTATTTGTTTACATTTATTTGTGGAGCAACTAAACTAAATAATAATAAAAAAATAATAATAAATCTGTCCTCAGTGTCTTCACTGTGTCAATCAGTGTGACCCCACACATCCAGTACATCAGTGTTTAAAATCTTCAGTAAATGATGTTATATAAAGCATATGAACATACTTTTGACACATTTATAATGCCCTGACAAATACCTTTACACACGCAAACATGGCAGTACCATAAAGTTGAAAAGTATACCATTTGGTTATAGGAGGGAGGATGTTGATACAGAGGCTCCGTAGAATTTCCATGAAGTTCATTTTGGAGGACTTCCATAAAGCAATGTGGAAAGATTCGCTTCCAGCCAAATCAAATTAGAGTTGTGAGAGTTTGCAGCTGGATGAGATTCACCCCGGCTAACCTGTCCCTGGGTGTCCATTTTTCTGTCAATTATATCCTCATTCCCAAAAAAATGGGACCATTTCACATAACCACCCTACTGCGGGGCCTGTGAGTGCACTTGAGTGCTACCAACACTAGGAATTTGATAATTCAGAAACCAAACTGCTCAACAGACAAATCCTTGGTTCCAAATTAAGATCTCCTCCTCAATCAGAGGGATGGTGCGTGAGTAATCCTGCGCCTATGTGACATGAGTGCAGCCTGTAAGTGGCTACTTCAGAAAACTGAGCCTTTAAATGTACCAAGGAGAGAACTGTTTGCCTCCACTTTTCCGACACTTGCCTTTACCGTCAGTTTCAATTTCAGTCAATTTTCCTGCCAAGAGGTCTGAAATATGTTGCCACAGCAGGAAAAGGACACTGCGATGACACTTTGCAAGTGATGAGTTTCATAATGGACGTTTTGGTTTCTTTTTGCACACACAGTTATCGCACTTCATGAAATGTGCTCGAATTAAGTATTACCATTTTCTTCCGCTAAACTAGTATTGTAACTACTCTCTCACAGAGATGATTATGCAAAATTTAAAGCTGCAACGCATAGATTTTTCATATAAACAAATCTGTCACATTCATTCATCATCTTTTATACCAGTTTTTTGTCCACATGACGGTCATGGGAGTCTGAAGACAATCCCTGCTGACATATGGCGATGCTCAACCCTCACAGTCACAAATGTGGTCAATTTAGAGTGTCCAGTTTACCGAATTTGCATGTTTCTGGACTGTAAGAAATGGAAGTACAAGAAACGCCCTAGGTCAAACTCGGATCTTCTTGCTGTGAAGCAGAGATGCTAGCCACTGCACCACTGTGTGTGGTTTTTACATTTAAACTATTATTAAATTACTGATTAAAGCTATTGGCTCCTCAAAAATAAGCCTGGTGACATTACCAAGCTTAACAGAGGAAGTGTTTCCTTATATGTCAAGACAAATAGAGGCAACAGAGACAGCTAGGCAACTGCAATCAGGTTGGCGTTTGACTGAAAACACAAAAGGATGCTACCACTGTATACACACCAATGCTCCCTCAGTCAGGAAGAAAAATAACATCAACAGCAACAAAATCAAAAGTGACACTCTGCAGCTTTAAGATTAGGGTTTAAAAGATGACTAACAACTATTCTCGTTACACTTCAAACCCAAGGAAATGTGTGACTATACACGTTGAAGCATACATTTTGCTCTCTCACTTAAACTTTCTTCAAAGAGTGTCTCACACCTCTTTATAAAACCACATCTCTCGTACTTTGTCAAATTTAAGGGGGACACCAGACGGTGTAGTGGCTAACAATGTTGCCTCACAGCAAGAAGGTCGACATCCCAGTGCGTGTGTGTTTTCTGGTGCAGTCCAAAAACATGCAGAGGTTAATTGGACACTCTAAACTGCCCATAGGTGTGGATGTGGGAGTTAATCAATCTTCATGTCAATATGAGATGCAGTACATAGTGTATGTGATGTACTGGTGACCTGTGAAGGGAGTACCTTGCCCTTTGCCCTTTGTGACCTGGATTAGGCCCATGACCCTCATGTGCAGGATAAACCAGTAGAAAATGAGTGGGTGAGTGAGTGAATAATGTGTATTCCACCTCAGTGCTTTCATATCGGGAATAATAGTTGAATGATATGATTTACATATACATACGTATATAAAAAAATACCCCTACTTGGAACAATATATGGATTATGCTTGCAGTGTTATAACACAATAGTGGGTCAATCCAAAACATAAAACACCTTGAGGCTTTTTCATAAACCATGTCGACTCCCAGCATTTACAAGTTCAGGCTGTTTCCCAGGATGTCTAGGAGAAAACTTCACAGACTCTTTGTCACAAATCAGTCCATTTTCAACCTGTCTGCTAGCTGCTGTGTTGATCGTTCATATTTGTTCTTTATTGAGTGTGATGGAGCTTCAGCCAGATGTCTGGAACCAAACCCAAGTCCAGACCATTATTAAGAGCGTGTTTGTAGGACATATCTGGAGCTTGTCAGATAAAACCACCCAGTGCTGCAAAATGTGGGTAGCAGTGCTTTTTATAGCTGCAGAATTATGGTAGTAATGTAACATAATGTCTTCAATTTCTTTAAGATGATGCTGACAGCGCCTATTGTTTGCATTTGATAAGATAGTAAAAGTTCTTTCTAGGAAATCCTGGTGTCTTCTTTCTCCCTGCAAAACAGAAAATAGCTTCTGCAGGCTGAATTATGTCAGATGTTAATAGAAAATGTGAAAATATATTTATCATATCACTCTTTTATTGACGCACAAAGGAACTTTAATTTATTCCTCTTCATCTTTTGAAGGTCCTACAATCTCCAATCCTTTTTTAGGCATCTCTCCTCACTGAACTGTTGCAAACTTTTCTTAGAGAATGCCCACATTTCTCACCCACTTACAGCTAAACAAGAACTTTAAAGTATAGCCTTTAACTTTGCGTGTATGCATATGTGTGTGTGTGTCTCCATCTGAGAGTGTAGTCGTGCATGGGTGTGCATTTGCTTCACAGTTTATGCATATATGTGATTTTCAACGTTATATTTGTTTCAAGGTATCAATTTGGTGAGCAGGGCTTGACTTGGTGGCTAGTAATAAACTTCTATTCCAGTGCTGCCTGTGCAGTGGCCGCCACCGCAGGCAACTATGTGGCTGGCCGACCATGCCACCACAGCAAGAGCCACACATTTGACTGGTATGAGTCACCAGCCCTTCACTACAAGTGATGAATCGCCTCGGGCTTCAAAGACGGTTTTGACATGCAAGAGAGAAATTATTTTTGGCGTCTTAAATGAACTTTACATTTCAACAAAACTAATCAGATCATTTTACACACATATGCAACGTACTTTTGAGGGATTCGCCGACGACGAGCTGGGCAGTAATTGAGATAATGACTTGAGGTTTACGTTTTTAAAGGGTTGCACCAGTCAAGTCAATAATTATAACTGATGTTGAGCAGGTCATTTTCTGGACAAGGCTGCTTCTGTGTTCAAAAAAAAGAAAAGAAAAAGAAAAATAGAGGCACAGATGATAAGGTCGTGTCTCTCACAATGCTCCTTGGCCTTATCTGCACTTTACCCACTTTACTAATTTTAGAATATAATGCGTATTATTACCACAGTTCCACCAAGAATTCCTATTAAAATAAATGCTTTACAGTGTACAACTTGTTTTATTCTCTTTTTTCATCCCCCCCAGTGAAAATATCATGAAAGAAACAAATACCAAAATACAAATACCATTTAAAGTAACCAAAACAATAGTGGGAACTACAAATGTCCCCTAATTAAACAGACACCAGTGAATGTCATTGTTTTAAAATGGTCTTTATTAAGTTTATTCTGCTAAAGATCAATCCTTATTAAGTGTAGTCCAGTGCAATTAAGGATTACATTTATTTTCTGTGGAAAGTTTTGTTTGTTTTTATTTCTTGTGTGTTTCTGATCACTCTGTAATTCTTTTTTTTTTTTTCTTGAGATGATGCGCCAATGCATGCGAGTCTTGTTAACAACAGCCTGGTGTGTTTAATCTGCTTTTTTTTGGAGCAAACCAAATGGACCAAAAAGAGGCGAGGTGGGGGTTTGGACGGAGATTAATTGATTATTGATTTGTGTCTAATAGATTTGTCCTAGTAAAATAGAAATATTTATGTGGTATTTTGGAACTAATTGTATAAAGGTAAGATTAACTGCTGTACTCTAAGGTACTGTACATACTTAATGTAACCTGTGTTTTGCCTGATCGTGTTTTTGGGAATCCATGCTGCTCTGCTGTGCTGCAAGTATACAGTATATTTTTTGGAAGTGCGACAAATCAGAAAAAAAAGTTGGATGCTGTGTCACCAGTGCAACATTACAATGGGAGCTGTGTTTTAATATTAGTCATCCACAAAAACCGCACCATTCCCATTGTCAGAACAGTGCATGTATAGAAACTCCTGTCTGTGCATCAAATAATCTGTTAACTCAGAAGATTAAATAGAGATTGGAGGGGTGGGGACCGAGTGCATAAGAACAGGGTGGGGAAGTCAGAGACACTGAGTAAACACCAAAACCAAAAATGTTTTAGTTCCCATTTTTTTGCCTTTGTGGTTTCAAAGGACTTGTTGACAATCGCCACTGAAAGATTAACATTTGTCTATTTCTACCCTGCTGATTAATAGCAGTGCTGCTAGTCTGCTTCCTCTCCCACTTTGTAGAATTTATTAGCACAGTCTGTACCCTCAGCCTACAAAGTCATAACATTATTGTGTTTATCTTCCTCTGTCTACCCGAACTGGGGCATCAGTCAGAATTGTCAGATCACAGCAGCCGTGGCCTCCTCCTGGATGCCATCCTGGTATTTTTTGTAAAGACCTGCAGCTGAAAGGAAAAATGAAACATACTGGGGGAAAAACATGCTACCTGAATCATAGTGAAAGCAAAGCTGACTTTGGAAATAATGACACTCCTATTGGGAGGAGTGATTCCACATGCGGGAATGTGTTCTCACTTTGTTTAAATGATTCCAGACGTGCTGCTCTCCCTATCAGCGTCTTTGCGGGTGCATGGGTAGCAAGCGTGCATGAGAGCGTGCGTGCACAAAAAAAATACATGCATTCACACGCCTTCCATTTTTCACTATCTCACATGCCTGGATATTATAGCTGTGGGGGTTCGACTGATTGGAGACTTTTTGCATCAATTCACATCAATGACAAGATGGTTGTTGTTGCTAACATGACATTTATTGTTTGTGAGGACCAAACGATAAACCATAGGGAGTGAAGACATTTTTGGGAAAGTGAGGACATTTTGGACTGGTCCTCACAACTTTTGCAGGGTCAAGACCTGGTTTTAGTTTCAATTGTGATGCTTAAAGTTACAGTAAGGGGCTAGGAAATGCATTATGTTCGTGAGTTTCCTCAGTACGAATGCTGTGTGAGAACGTGTGTGTGAAATACCACTGGAAAAGGCAATGGATCAACACTCCATCACTCACAAACATTCATAATAGTCCTTTATGTTATTGCACTTCTCGAAGCAGCTTCCTTTCGTTACAGCCAGACATTAGTTGGCATTCTATAACAGCCAGATGTTCAAATCAGAGAAAATAAGACTTCTGGATGTAGCCAACTTATCTTATGAGCACAATTTAGGTAGTTCCAACATCTGACATGGGTTAAAACTAGCTTTATACTGAGGATGGATTTTTATTCAACTGCACTATCTGAAAAGGGGGCTGCTTTTTAGGCGTTTCAGGCATTATCACCCACTGGTTAATTTCCCTAAGGCTATAAAAAGAACGGCAGCCCACTCACTCCACTCTCATTAACTTGATTTCAACAACAAATCTGGTAACAATAGAAGCATATTTAGCAGTCTATTTTTACCCCCCAGAAGCTGGTGTAAGTTTTCTAATGGAGACACGCTTCCTCGTGGGGGTGTGGGAGAACTGACGACATGAGGTGGATGTAAAGTGAGGTGGACAAGTGGACAGAGATGTTGTAAAAACAACAGAAGGATAGCTATTGTAATTTAACCTGCACATCTTGGCCACTTATCAGTGCTGTCAATAGCTGGAGAATCAACGGCAGAGATTGTGACATTCAGCTCCTGGAGGAGATTGAGGCGGTTGCAAAGCTTAGTTTCTAAATGCCAGTTCATATTAAACTCAAAATATCTTCTCTTAAGTTACAACTCAGTAAAATCTGAACACAGACATGGTTCTGGTTCAGGTTTGTGTTCTGTATGGTTTTGATTTTTTTCAAGGATGATGTTACCTCTGAAGAAGCATCCAAACATCCACTTTCAAAATAGAAAAAACACACACACATTTAAAAAGCCAGGACTTATTCATCAACTACTGCTTGTCCTTTGAGGGTCATAGATTAATTTAGAGCCAATCCCAGCTGATGGTGGTTTAAAAATTGGAGTAGATCCTGCACAGGTCGACAGCTGACAGACAGAGACAGACATGAGTTCACACCTACAATTTAGAGTCCCCACTCCATCTAATCACCACTTCCATCTTTATGTCTTTGGATTGTGGGTGGAAGCCAGAACACTCACACACACACACAAACACACACTCTGGTGGCCCACTGGCTGTGAGATGACAGCTTAACCACCATTCCAATACATGACCCGTCTGGATCAGAATAATCCAAGGTCATGGGTTATTTGGACATCCATTGCTACACTGCGAGTGGGAACTCGCAAAGTCATTCTATTTTAATGGTACCAATCCAACAAAGTGACAAAAAAAACACACATTGACAAAAAGTTTTCCAAAAGTCAATGAATCAGTGGTGAGTGAGGCAAATGTGGGCAGCACCCACTGTAGCTATGGTGTGTCCTAATGACAGGTGTTGAGCTGCTCCAAGGTGTGACAGAACTGCCAATGAAGGGCCCGCAATTAACAACTGAGGACCACATGGCAATGCAATTCCTAGCATTGTTGGCTCACAGCTAGAAGAACACTGGCTTGAATTCTGGCTCCAACGAAGGCCTCTCTGTATATATATTACAAGCAAAATATAAGCAGCAGTGTCACGCAGCAGGGGTTGCAAAGTCAAATGACCTTGGGGCCACTGACCTCTGACATCTAGTCTGGTCAGATGGGGGCCGGTCAAGTAAAAAAAAAGTCAAACTTCGTGGAAAAATGCAACTGTTCAGTCATGATGGGCAATACAACCTATGCAGTATGATATTCCACTGTGATATTGTAATAAAAATGTTTGTGATGATAGATATTTCACAGAATTTGTGTGTGTTGATCTGGAAGATTATAAGGTTTACACTAAAAATTAATTTCTGATGCAAAAAACCCATAGAGAATTAACTAATTATATCTTACTATTAAGTAGTGGGCCACATGTGACCCACATTGGAGATATTTAGAATTTTTAATAACAAAAATGTCCAAAAAAATACTCATGTATCCGTCATGGGTTTTCCATTACCCTTGTTTTTGTCTGTTCGAATGATTCTCGTAATTGGCTTGTTGCAGGAGCTTGTGGGGCGACGTATTGCCACAGCAGTTCACAGGCACTGTGGAAACGGCGCTGCATTGAGCCCCTCGTTACTGTAATCCAAAACCACCATGTTGGAACTGACCCAGTTTATACAATGTGGAAGGTGATGAACATGGAAAAATAGTGAGCTACTGTTCTGTTTCTACAGCTTTCACCTTTTCCACTGTAATTTAAATACTGTTAATATTTAAAATAGAAGCAATACATATAAACTTATGGTCATAGTGTTTTGACACAGAATAACGCATATACCAAATTTTATGGGTTCTTTACTCAAGTGTTGCATTGTTGTAGGGTCACGGAGGGAAAACATGGTTATAGGGCCTCTCTGCAATTGGAACAACATGAGCCCTTTCATATTCAGTGTTGCAGGTGATAATAACACAGTGCACAGTGTAATCTGTTTTAAAATCAGTTTTTTTTGTTTTTTCCATATCTGCAGCTACAGTGGTCTCTTTGGTCTTCTATGAAGGACACACGCGGACAATTAAAACAATGTGGTTTGCATTTTTGCCACTTTTTTCCTTTGACGTATGGAGACATCATCTGCTGGCAGACATCACCTCCGAACTAGACTCTTTTGGCTTCCATTGTTCTGCATTTTGTTACCTTTACCCATATATTTGGTCACTTTTATTAGCCATATGCATGTGCGACTCACTCCATTCGAGAATGGTGAGATTATACAAACACCAGGTAACTGATTAGCCAGACTAAGATGCAGTATGGAAAGCTCACTATCAAGAGTCATGACCAACTGACGGACATCAAAATGTCTCTGTATGCAATTGGATGGAATTTCAGGGTCTGGTTTCCAGGTTCTTATTTTGTTTTTTTTTTGTTTCCCGTGTAGTTGTTTTCTAGTTTTACAGAGTTCTGGCTGGGCAGCTGGGCCAGCACATTTATTTGTACCATGTGGTATATTCTCTGATAGTTTCATTTGCTGGTGGCCCACTGGCTGATTTGCTTGCACATTTGATTACATTTGCTGTTTTTTCATGTGTCGACTTATTAGTTATGACTTGACATGGCATAGATATTGAAAACCCAGATGTTTTAGCCAATTATTGACCCATATCAAATCTTCCCTTTGTTTCTAAAATGCTAGAAAAGGCAATTGCGAATCATTTGTGTCAATATCTGAGTAGCAACTGTTTGAAGAATTCCAGTCAGGATTTGGATTACAGCTTAGTGCTGCATTTGACACCATTGATCATAATATTCCACTGCAGAGACTGGAGGAGACTTTGGGGATCTCAGGTTCTGCCCTCTGCTGGTTTCAATCATACTTATCTGATAGATTCAAGTTTGTTCTAGTTAATGATAATGACTCGCTGCATACAAACATGAATTATGAAGTTTCACAGGGCTCAGTGGTTGGGCCTGTACTTTTAGCTTATATATTCTTCCTTGAGGGCACATTAGTAGAAAGCACAAGGTACACTTTCATTGTTATGCAGATGACACACATTGGTTATAGTTCCAATAAGTCTGTTAAAACAGTCACTTAATTCAAAATGCTGCAGTACAAGTTCTGACAGGAACTAGTAAGAGAGACCACATCACTCCAGCTTCTCTACACTGGCTCCCTGTGCAGTTTAGAATTCAATATAAAATCTTCTTCTTCTTCATGTACAAAGCACGTAATGATCAGACCCCATCATATCTTAAAGACCCAGTTTCACCTTATTAGCCCAACAGATCACTTCAGTCCCAAAAACGCAGGTTTACTTGTGGTTCCCAGTGCCGATAAGAGTAGAATGGGAGGCAGAGCCTTCAGTTACCAGGCTCCTCTCCTGTGGAACCAGCTCCCAGTGTTGGTTCAGGAGGCGGACACTTAAAACTTAAAAGACTTAGACTTACAACCTTCCTTTTTGATAAAGCTTATAGTTAGAGCTGCTCATGGAAACCTGAACCATCTCTTAGTTATGCTGCTATAGACCTAGACTGCTGGGGGATTTCCTGTGGTGCACTCACACTTACTCCTTCACACTCACTCTCTCACACTCACTCTCTCACACTCAGTCTCTCACACTCAAGGTATGAATGTGACTTAATTACATGTCATTAACCTTGTTTTTTCCTCTCCCATGTCTGTGTCTTTCCTTCCTGTCCTCTCTCTCTCTCTCTCTCTCTCTCTCTCTCTCTCTCTCTCTCTCTCTCTCATCTTGCAGGCTTCAGGATCCAGATCCAGTTACAATGCTATTATTATTATCGCTACCAGTAGTATTATTATCATTATTATTATGCTATGATTAATATTTGATATCAGTATATTTCTTATCAACAATCTCAGATGCTGCTAGTAGAAATGACACTGTAGTTTTATAAACATGACATAACTGATTCAGAACTGTTCTGTCTAAACTTGATACAACTGTTGTATATTTGCTCCTGGTCTCTCTCTTCTGTCTCTCCCTCACCTCCCTCTTTTTCTTTCTCTCCCCCCTTTCTGTCCCCACCTCTCCTCTGTCCCCCATTTTCCTCTCACCCCAACCGGTCAAGGCAGATGACCGCACATCTTTGAGTCTGGTCCTGTCAGAGATTTCTTCCTGTTAAAAGGGAGTTTTCTCTCTCCACTGATGCCTCCACTGAATAAAACTGAATTGAATTGAATTAAATCATGATTTGAATTCTTGATACATGAAGGTCTTATTTAAGTACATTCTGGTTGAAATCCTTGGCTTCTGTTGTGCCCTATTTGATTTCACTCCAACTCAGTTTCTTCTAAACATGTGCAATTACTCTGATAATTCAAGAATCCAAAAAATCCAAAAAATATATTGATAAATCCATAGAGTGTCTGGCTATCAATAAACTGTTTGCTTGACAGGCTTAACACTTGGTAGGTGACTTACTGAGAGCACCAATAGTATGCAGTGCTGACCCCGAATCAGTCTGGATGAAAAATTGCAAGTGATACTGTAAATTTAATAAGCTCTGGTATGGTTTTTTGGTTGGCCCGCCATTTGTTAGACCCTTCAGCATGCTGTTGATATTGGCTCCTTCAGCATCTTCTCCATCTTGATCCACCAGGTTCAGACACCCTCTTTGCCCTACTTCACATCACCCCCATCATGGTGCTTGCCAGCTGTGAACTCCAATATAGCTATATAGCTTAGGTTGTGTATTTATTGTTTAATACAGTTTTGTTTCAATGTTTATGAAAAAAAGTGAGAGGCTAATGGGCCTAAAGACATATCATGTACATGTTTTCTTCTAGTGTTTGTTTGAGGTCAACAATATATAAACACAAAGCTACCGGAATTGTATAACTGCTGTGTGCAGTAGGAGGAAAGTGAACAAGTTGTCTTAGAAAGGAAAGAACAAGAAAAAATTATAATTTCATCTGGAAAAAAACCTGTTCTCACTTAAGGAAATAATTACTTACATGTTTACAGCATGTTCTTCTCAATGATTTTAACTTTTGAAAAAGCTCATTTGTGGAGGTTCAGACAAATGGCGATCTAGATTGCTATCTATATCTATCTATCTCACATAAAGTTGCCTGACTGGCTATGAGCATTCTAGGTATAAATACTCAGATAAAATATGTAAAAATTAAAGTAAATGTAAAATCAAATATTTGCATTATTGGGATAAAACTGGGTGCACACAAAGCTGGTCAGTTTGCTTACCAGGCAAAAGAAAATGACTCAGCTCTTCTGCCAGCTGATCCTCAATTGCCTTGCTGCTGCTGGCATATTTGGGTTTATTGGCATTGGCACACACAGTTCGGCACTGGGGGCCACACAGTTGGTGTAGTGGTTAGCACTCTTGCCTGTGCAGCAAGAAGACCTGGGTTTGTGACCCGGTCAGAACAAGAGCCTTTCTGCATGCAGTTTGCATGTTCTCCCTGTGTGTGGGCGTTTTCTTCGGGTTCTTTCCCATAGTCCACAAATGTGCAGATTTGGGGATTAGGTTGATCGGACACTCTAAAATGCCCGTACTAGGTATGAATGTGAGAGTTGGTGGTTGTTTGTCTGCGATGTTTTTCGCCTTATGCCAGCAACCCATGTGACCCTAATGTGGAGGATAAAGCAGTAGTACATGAGAGAATGAGTTCTTGTTATTGTCTCTTCTTAAATTATGTAATGTCCCCCTCAGTTATGTCCAAGAGACAACCATGATGGGTGGCAATGTTATGCAACCCACAACATGCCACAAAGAATGTTTGAACCTTCTGAGGGCTGTATTGCAATGTTCCACTAGACCTGGGCAAACTGCTGATTCACACTGTCAGCAATCCAAATTCTTTTTATTAGAGCACCTGCTGTCATGTTTTTCCATTAAACTTAATATCACACACTTTTGTTGGCATGATATGCAATGTAATGTCATGTCTTTAATGGCTAGCCATTGACCCTTAATAGCTACCCTTCAAGAGGGGGGATCCCCCTGGAAGACAGCAGGAATGACCGAGTTAGTTAGTATAAAAGAACTGTGGCTTGATAATAAAGACATATTGTATGTAACATTTCATGTTGCATCTTAGGCTGATAATATAATGTAGGTAACTGCATGTAGGGCTGAACTTACAGTAGATAGTGATATACCTCCAATTTTGGGATTTTGGAATGGCCTGCTTGCAAAAAAAAAAAGTGCAGCAAAGTAGAGACTTTTATAGCAATGGGGAGTGCATATGGCGAGATAACTGAAGTTTAAACTAGCACCCATCTTCACTGTGGACCCTTGGCCAGTGGACCCTTTGCCTCTGCCGTCTCCCAATCCTGTGTCAAATCAACAACTTACTGCACAGAGTAAGGAACTGCACCAAACTTCAACCTGCATCAATGATGAGAGAGGTGTGTAACAAGCAGAATGTACATGCACTATTAACCTACATATGTAGGCACATCTAATGCACCACTGACTTTAGTCAAGGTTTTTGTTGGTCAATGGCACAGAGGCATTCTGCTGCCTCAAGATAGCAGCTGCCAACAATGCACCCAACCATACCACCATTTTAAGCTCAACACACCCACGGGCACACTGATGGGCACATGTGCATTAGTTATCTATACAGTGAGTTCTGGGTGTAAAATGTCAAATGTTGGTTGGTTGGTATAGAACCCTATATATCTACTTTTATATTTTCTAAATAGTCAGATTTTCACTTCCAGTAGACCTGGTAAATAGATGATTAAACACAGGTTTCTATTCATCATTTTCAGTAATAAGTTATGAAATGTCAGTCATAGCCTTTACCGATTATAGACTTTTTTGACATTTGGAACAAAGTAAATCATGTTTTGATGTGTATAAAACGGTTTGGTCGTTTGATGTGTCTTCCAGATTGTGCCACTTTATCTGATGAGTCAGATGTGGATTCATTAGTTTTCCTAGTCTGGGTTTGATTTGTTTGGATCATATTTTCATTTATTCACATAATGAAAAGCACGACCACCCTTTCATGAGAAAGAAAGCATAACAAGGCAAAGCAGGTTTCTAAGATGAGTTAAAAGGCACCTGGAACTCACATTGTTACTGGTTTCATTCCCAGTACTTAGTCCAGTAATGTTAGAGCCCCCCTTTAAGAGTTGACAAGAGCATGTGTCCACACAGCTTCAAGGGCTGCTAAAAATCTATATTAGGCAAATATCAAAACACTGTTCAACACCCAGCTGGATTCAATAAATATGCCTATGTGTGTTGTTGTGAAACTGTAATCTTAACAAGGTGATGGCTGGTTGGAAAAGGGGTCTCCCTGTGGACTACTTTAATGACTGGAAACCCCTTTCTAGCCTACCTAATCATTAAGATGTCAAAAGGGATATACCTGGCTGTGCAATATAATGTTCTCCAACAGACGTTTGCTTAGTCACTAAAGTGTGAGCGATGGCCTTTACCTCCAGCATAAACTCCTGCTGCAGTCCTCAGCAGATCAGTGGAAAGAAAAACCTGCCACCTCACTGCTGAAGTATTCCCACTCACCCAGAACAGCCTTAGAGGACAACTTTAGATTTTTACAAGTTTATCCTAAAGCTATTACATGGAGGGTTTTATTATTAGAAGTGCTAAGAGGTAGAAGTGAGAAGTCAGTTCCTGTTTTTTTATACCTCGCATGGGCAAAGGAGGACATGCACATTTCTGCCACAGTTTTAATGTAATTCATGCACTAATGCGTGAAAGGGCACGCTAATTACACGGGTGTAAGTGTAAAGCTTGTTCATTACATTTAAAACAATTAACATTGTTAAAAAAACAAATCTGTCCTGAAAAGTGGTGAACAAACGGGGAGAGAATTCTTTATGAGAAAAAAACAGTTAATTTAGGGAATAAACCCATTAAATATCTACAACAGATAAAGTACATGTCCACTTTAGCTTTTAACTGATTTGCAGATTGGAGTTTTGGAGTCAAGAGCTAGATTCTTAGGCTCTATGTAGCAGAAAACTGCCAAAAAAACTATTCAACCTGACCTTTATCGTCCATGCACACCGAACACATTTGCCTCTTTTCATTTGATTTCTCTTTATGAGTTTCTGAATTAAATATCGTAGCCAATCCCCCAGCTGCACCTGGGGGATTGGGTGCCTTGCTCAGGGGCACCCCAGCCCTTGACCCATGACTTTGAGCTGTTCAGTTTGAAACACACTTCCTTTCCTCTTGGCCATGATGTTCCTGACAGCACTGCAATACCAGGTCAATGCTGGATAAATACCAATTTTTCACCTCCCACTGCTAAAAATGCATTTAATATTTTATCCCCATATAAATGACATATCAGCTATTAAACTGATAAGAGCAGATACTACACTTGATCTTAACAAAAGGCCAAGAAGCAATCTGTCAAGTGTGGTCTGTGAGCTGAATGGCTAAAAATACCATTATAATGGAAAACATAGAGACCAAATAATAATCTAAAAGATGATAAATTGCAAAAACATTAAAGTGGGTCTCTTCATATCTCATGAGTCATTGATAAATCTGGCTCGATGAAGCACACCATAGTCACATGTGGTGATTTAAAAGATTTACTGTTTACTTCCTCAAACTTAGCCTGGTAAATCCCAGATGTCATCTCTCTCTCTCTCTCTCTCTCTCTCTCTGAAGAGTGATCTTCCTTCACACACACAAACGAATGTTTGTGAGTATCATCTTATTCGAAACAACTGCCATTGTTACAGTGTTAGACTGAAACAAAATTCTCCGAATAAACATCAAAGACGACACTGAGATTTATGTTTGACCACGACGACAAAAAAAGGAGCACTGAGGAACATTCATTGCCTCCACATACAGCAAATCCCGGAGTGATCGGAATCCACTAAGGTTCATGACTTCAGGCATCTTCAGTGCACAGGCCATGCATATCCATCTGCCAAGTTCTCTGCTTTGTCTCTGTGCTTTTTACTGTAATGGTTCTGTCGTGTTGCTGACTCTCATGACTCACTTTTTTTTTTAACTCTACCTGAAAGTGCACGCAACGCTGACTTTGTCACCGCAGAGGAAAATGTGTTACCAATCAATACTTGCCAAATTTGAATGTTTAAAACAGTCGCTAGGTGTTTAAAATTAGGTCTCACCTGCTTTAGTGGGGACCAGGTCAGGTGAAATTTTGTCCAGAATAAGAACATAAATGCACCAGCATCCAAGTTCCTGTTCATTAAACATGTAGAGAAGCCACATTTCCACCATTTTGGCGGCAGTTCAATGACCTACTGTAGACAAACACAGACCTGTTTGGCTAAAGACCTCTGTCTCCCTCTTTATAATGTTATTTCTGTATGTTTTTCATTGATAAATTCATTTTGGATCATATACAGTATTTGTTTTTATTGTGAACCATATATTGTTTTACATCAACACACAAACACAAAGATTTTACAATTTAAAATTCTGCCGAATACTGTCGCAGATGTTGTAACTGCGATGTTATTCAGTAGCTCGGGAGTAAATTGTGCTGTATGACATTCTAATTAGTTCTTTCAAGTAAGCGGATGTGGCCGAGCGTTGCTTTGTCTCTGGGTCTAGCTGTTTGTCAGCCTCCACACTCTGTGTGTGCTGTGTCAGACTGTCCTTCTCTGCAAGGTTTTACTGCCAAAGCCTGGAAACTGGGCTCAGACGGACTTTAGCTCATGAAATATGAGAAGCTCAGGGCATGTTTAGATTATCACAGACCTCTCCACTTAGCTCGCCATAACAGTGTTTACTGCTGAGAGGAAAAGCATTCATCACACATACTTGACAAGGGACATGAAAATAGGACGGCCTCTCCTCATCAGTGTCACTCCTGCGTTTGGAGCCTGAGCACAGGGATGATATATGCCAACCTCACTGCTCCCAGGAATTTACATCATTTGTTGTACAGTATTGTTGTAGTTTTATGGATTAATATGTAAATACGCAACAATTTCAGCTTTTACACATAATGTTGAGTGTCAAATCTCTTATTCTGTGTGTATTTTTGTATATTTTTTGTTTCTAGCTATATATACATTTTTTTTTTTAAATACAGCTGTTAGTCTATAAAGCACTGAATGGTTTAAGCCCAAAGTACAATTCTGACCTACTGGTTCACTGTGACCCATGCAAACCACTAAGGCCATCTGGGTCAGGCTTGCTCTGTGTCCCCAGAACCAGGACTAAACATGAGGAAGCCACATTCAGTTTTTATACCCCAAATATCTGGAACAACCTCCCAGAAGAGTGCAGATCTACTACATCAATTCATTCTTTTAAATCTAGCCTGAAAATCTACCTGTTTGCTACTGTGTTTAAATAAACCTCAAAAGTAACTGCAACTTTTAGTTTTAATTTATTTTTCTCTTTCTTTTACCCCTCTTTAATATATATAAAGTTGCTACTGCTGCATTTCTCCTTTTATTGTAAAGCAAATGCCTTATTGTTGAAATGTGCTATATGAATAAACTTGCCTTGCTTTGCCTTGTCTTGCCTTGCCTTGCTACCTGTGTAAATAGCAGTCCATCACTTTGGTCCTGGCTGAACTATCGACATCTACTGCATGGAGAGTCATGATATTGGCACTAACAGTACATCCGTAGATCTAAGGGGATAAATCCATTACTATAAATTGGAGAGATATACTGTATGTGATTGACTTTCTTGAAAACAATTTAACCTGAACAAGTTCCTTCTCAGGTGCTTTCAGACGAGTGCCACATTGCAACACACTTTTTTCTACATATTAGTTGACATAAAACTGAAATAAAAATCAGCCTGAACATTAAACATTATTTGAGCCACATGGGGCACAACATTGAAATGTCAGGTGTTTGTTTCGGAAACAATTTTTTAAAAAATCGCAGTCATTAAATATATATATCCAGACCTGACAATAATTTACCTGACAATAATGTCAGGTATAGAAATTGTATTTTTCCCCCTTTTTTTCCAGGCAACTTTTAGTTATTTCTATGAAGAAATGAAGTGGATCCTCAAAAGCAATCACAGACCACAGCTGTAGGACCCAGAAAAGTGCAGTGTTTAGGGGGATGATGTTTGGCATCAGCGAGTGGATGAATAATTGCTTCTTTTTTCATTTAAACTGCTTTAATCCTTATTGATCCTGAGTCATTTTTGATTTATATTCCCTTGTCACTTCACCAAAGCAAGGCATCACCTGACCTTTCACCATGAGGTTGATGTTCGGCCACTTAAAGCTGCTTTACACTTAAGTATGGTTATTCACCCATTCACACCCATTCACTTACATATTCATACATCTACTTTATATGCAGCACCTATTTCGTGTCATACCCATTCACATGTTGATGGCACAGATGTCACAAGCCACTTTGGATTAAGGGTCTCACCCAGGGACACGTCTGCATTTAAGACAAGTGGAGCTGGGAATTGAACCTTGACCCTCCACTTGATAAACAACTCGCTCTTATCCCGAGTTATAACTGACAGACCCAGTGGTACGTGGCAGTTCTACTGTTTCTTCCAGACCGTGTTCTCCTGTGTGCACTTCTGTATTTAAGTGTGTATTAGTGAGGACTTTGTGACATAAACCCAGGTGGCAAAATATAAGAGTGAAAGCCCACCTTCCCACGACCTAATGATCTCTCACTAGACGAGACTGTCTGGGTACCACATGCACCTATAATAAGCAGGCCCAAACAAACATACATTCCACTCAGTGGTTGTGCGGTCTGCAGTGTCTAGTATGCATCCCTCACCACCCCCATCCAGCCACATAGGGCCTTCTAGTTGGATAATTCATAGTAATAAGGATCTCCTTAGAAGTTGGGCTTGACTTAAAGGACGGTTGAGTTCAGACAAGCTAGTTGTAGCTTTGTTCTCAATGTATTTTAGGCCTATTGATGGACAAAGATCTGGATTCATAGCTGCCAGCTTTGCTGGCTGCTGCATGGAGGAAGCAAGTGAATAAAGGGTTTTTCCACATACTGTCACATCAAAATGTTACTGTACATTTAGTTAAAATAAGTTTCCTCCACGCTACTTAGTCTTTAATTTATCATAAAAAGAAATTCAAATCACCCGCCATCTTTCGTTTTGATGGAATTTACCAGCACATTTTTTATGAATGACAACAACAGCAGTAACTGAATGTCAGCGTTAGAGTAACAATCCTGTAAACCTGCACAGGGTTACTACTACCATTACCGAAAAAAGGCAAGATTTTTTTATTTTAAACTTGAAAGTGCTCAGATTAAAAGGCGCCGGCAACAGAAAAATGAAGGCGCTGAGAGACATTTCAAGACATTTTTGTTTTTATAGCTGTTCTGGGCAGAACTGTGCATAGAGTAGGGACTTATTATAGAATAATTATACAATGTCATCTTGGTACACATTGGCAGTAAATGCATCAGTTGTAATAATACACTTCCACCTACAAAGGGGGCCGCTCCAAAGCTTGTTGAAAATTGTAGACTCTCCCAGAAAAAAAGTCTATAAGGAGCTGCTGGACTTCAGTCAGTGCATTTTGTCTGCGAGTCCGAGTCCCCTTTAAACAACAATCTGAAGACTTTACTTTTCGTTGCTCAGCGTTTACTTTCAGTTGTCTGCCAGTGCAGCGAGGCTTGTCAAATTAAACCAAACATGTCGGGCCACAGTCCCAGTATGAAACATGAACAAGGGGTTCTGTCATTTTCTGCCAAACAACTGACCAACAAAAAGAAGTCAACCAACTACCAGTGAGTCAAACTGAAGAGCCAAGGCTGCTGTCGAAAAATGTTCCTACTTCTGCCAGCACATTCATAACTTTTCGAATGAAAACAGCAGTCTTAGAGTTAATTTTTGAGCACTTCATAATTGAAAGAGTGATTGATTGGTTGATTGATTGATTGATACTTTATTAATCCCAAGCTGGGAAATTGAAATATCACATCCATATACCACATAACATAAAATCAATTTGTCCACAATTATTACAAGTTGAACGTAATAATGGCACACGTCAGAATTATACATACAGCACATAAACATTTGACTGTGTATGTACCCTAAAATTTTGAACAGTCCGTCATCCAAATAGAGGCATAATGGATATGTGGCATCGCAGCGTAGGCCGCGCCGCCGGGCCTGCTTGGACCAGTAGGGAGGGAGGGACCGCCCTCGCCAAGGTCCCAAGCAAGATGACTTTCTGCTCATATTTTCATTTGAATTACTATTAAGGACTTGAGTCTAGCTTATTTTGTGCTAACACCCCGGAACTGGGCAAAATTACATTTCAGTTTCACTTTTGATAGCCCATTTGGTCTATTGAATTATTCCCACAAAACTTTGTGCAGAACTGTGAGTGGGGGTTAGGGTTAACAGAAAACTGTGTCTCACTGTTTACAGATGATGCCTAGTAAAGCGTTAGGATTATCCCCCAGTGTGGTCGTCTGCTGTTTTGGCTCATCTACTTCAATGTTCAACCTGTCGTGCCTTCAGAAATGGCAGCTGTAACGAGGACTTACTTGATTTAGTGTTGCTTTGCCAACATTTTGAATCAGTTTGACTCTCTTCCGACCTCCTGCTTGAGCAGGGCATTTACAGCCAGAGAACTAAACACTAGATAGGGCTGTGGGTGAAAATCCCAGTAGATCAGCAGGTTCTGAGGGGCTCACGACAGTCTGTCTGACACCATCAACCATGCAACATTCAAAGTCATCAGTGATGTTCAGATACGGGAAGGACACGGGGACACACCAAAAAAAAACATCAGAAATTAGAATTCCCAGTGAATGTCCTCTTTAATGCAAGACTGAATCATTTTTAAAAGTTCTGCTCTCTGAACTCACAACCTTTCACAGGTTCCGCCGCATGTTGAAACCTACAATATGACATGAAAAACACCAGGCTGAGAGCTCCCAGGTCCACTCAACGCGAGGAAACAGTATGTCCTGGTGCATGTGATGTGTTCATTGAATGTACAGAAAGAATAAGGTTGAATAACCAGGTTTTCATACTAAAATGACAAACACCTCCCCTTCTGCACTGTAGCATATATGTCACTAAAGTGCTCATGAGCAAGAGCTGCACAAGTGGCCGAAGGGAAGTGTTGCTATAAAAGCTACAAACACATGTGAATGTGTTTACATTTTGCAGAGCTCAAATAAATCTGACAGTTATTCAAGTGCAGCTAATCAAACACACAAACTCCTCTCTGATAAGCATGTTGCTGTTTATCTAGAGCTAAAGCCCTTCTGCATAACTATTACAGGGAACGCCATTCACATTATGACTTTGAAATCAGCCAAACTATACAGTAAAATGCTTAAGGTGCCAAATGCGTGTGACAGTGGCTGCCATCGTACAGTTAGATCCATCCTTCATGTGTACACATGGAAAATCTAATCAAGCGGGTTATATAGCTACCACCTGTGCTTCCATTCTTTGTTCCTTCATCTTTAACCATTAATTATTTTCAGGCCTCAGGATTCCTGCTATCCAAAAAAGAAAAAAAAAAAGAAAATGGGCTTCTCAAGGAAACTCCTGCAGTCTGGAAAACATTTCCTCTTGACTGCTTTAGCTTTAAAATGAGTCAGTTTTACATGTATGGGCTCTTTGGGCTCTCATGTCAAATTCAGGAACCTCTAAAAAAAAAAAAAGCCCATCATTTGATTTGTACATATCATTTGATCAGATTACTGGTTGAACATATGGCTGACTGATGTAGTTTTGGACCTTGTCCTTATTTCGTTCTTGGGCAGCTGAGGGAAAACTTCCGTTATTCCATTAATGACATCTACAGTACATGTAAACATGCCGGATTATAATTAATTTAATTTACATCTGTTGTCCCAAAAGCCTATATATATATATATATATATCAACAACTGGAATGGAAAGTAACTCATAATCAAGTGCTTATTTTGTTGCACATGGATGTGGACATTTGTGATAAAATGCACATTGCTCTAAGTCTATAGCTCCTACAGTAGGTCAGAAAAGAAACTGAGTAAATTGCACATTGTCCTTTGGTATTTATTTTTAGACTTCACAATGAATGCATCAACATATAGTGAATATATAACCATACAAATGTCATTTATTAGCATTGTTAGTACTTTTTCTAAGAATTCCTGGCATACATGTACAGTGAGAGGTGCAATACTGACCTCCACAGTTCAATCTTCTTCATCATAGTTCAAAAGTCGTTGTTGACGTTATCACATTTCAAAGTTCAAAGTTTTTTTTATCACCGTTTGAGGTTCTTTATCAGTGTTTAAAGTAGTTTTTTTCAAAGTTCGAAGTTCTTTACCAAAGTTTGAAGTTCTTTATCAAACTTCAGAGTTCTTTATCTCGGTTCCTCTCTTCTTCTTCATCTCTTCCTTCATCACAGTTCACATCCCTTAAACAAGTTCTCCACCAAACTGCTTTCTCATCTCTTCCGTCTTTTTTAGTTCAAAGTTCTTTATCACAGTTGGAACCTTCTTTATCATAGTTTCAAAGTTCTTTATCACAATTCAAAGTTCTTTGTCAAAAGTTCAACGATCTTTATCACACTTCTTCTCATCTTTCCATCTTTCTTCATCACAGTTCAAAACTCTTAAACACAGCTCAGAGTTCTCCACCAAACTGCTTTCTCATCTCCACCATTTTTTTAAATCACAGTTGGAAGGTCTCCTTCATTCTCATCCTCATTCCTTAATCCTTCTGGATTCTTCCTCTCGCCCCCCTCCTCTCCCCTCCCTTCCCTCCCCCCTGGTCCCCCTGCCTGCACTGTTAACTTGATAAAGAGGAAAGTTTAGGGAGGACTAGGTTGGATATACAGTAGTACACTGTGCCGTGGGATGTGATGCTGCTGCTGCTGCTGCTGCTGCTCTCACTTCTTCTTCCAGATCACATGGGGGCGGGGCCTCGCGCAACTTTCCCGACTGTTGATTTGATGAAGGGAGGATTTTCCAGTGTCAGTCTCCCACTCTCGGTTCATGCTCAGTTTTGCGGTGTTTGTCCAGCCTCCTGACGGTGCGCTGTGGAGTGATTTGCGCTTCTTTTTTTTCTTTTTTTTTCTTCATGAGAAGCCTTTACCAGCAGTCTGAGCGCTGGGCTTGAGGGGGAGCGGATCTGAAGGGCCCAGGCTGGCTGTGAGAGGCATCTGTATACTTTACACACATGGAGCTGTAGTATAAGCCCATTCTTTGTGGATTGTGGAAGGGAGAGATTTTTAATTTAAAAAAAAAAAAAAGCAGCCCGGTTTCTGTCCAACTGCGGGCCCCTCAACCATGGAGATGCAAAGGTGGAGCACCAGGTGGAAAACGAAAAGATGGCTAAGGGACTCAACAATCACCGCCCTGGTTTCATTAATTTTAATTCTACAAGCTGCTACAGCCAGAGCAGGTAAGACTTCAGCCCCGTGTTTGCTGCTCATCTCGGTCTCTGTGTGTCTGTGTCCAGTCCTGTGCTTCAGAGGGACCAGTCTGTCTGGCACTCAGCCATTCTAAGTGTCAGGGGCCAAAAATGAGCTGTCAACTTTATTAGCAGTTAATGCCAGACTGAGGCTGCTTATGTCTTCTCTGTACACCTTGTCAGATGCCAAATATATACCTTTAATATATACCTTTAATTATCTCCCTTAATTGTCATCATGAAGGCATTTATCTTTTAAAGGCACTCCTTAATTGGCAATATCTATGCTTGCGTTTTGTCCATGAATTTAAAGTTTTTAGATCAAAACTCACTTGAAACGTATTATTATACTTGAAGTGTTTATTATTTCGTCACATTTTTCTATTCGATTCGTCTCCAGGAAAAAGGAAAGTCATGGTACATTCTCTTCCAGGTGTGGTCAGCATCCAAAGGATTACAGTGTGGGTTTCTTCTTGACAGATGTGTGGAGAGAGAGAGAGAGAGAGAGAGAGACAGAGAGGGGGAGAGAAGCAGCAGTGTGTTTCAAAAATGATTAATGAGCAATGGTGGATCTGATCTGTCACTTTGTCACATAATTACAGAAGTTTAAGCTCATCACAGTGCTTAAATATTTCCATTCCACTTCATCTCCTGCCAGTACTACTGGAAATTATTCAAGATTTAAAGTATTAGTAGACTCTCGTTGATAGGTACTAAGAGTTTGAAATCTTCTACAAAATGTGGTTTTGTTTCATGTGCTGTGGGTTATTCTGCTGCTGTCAGTGCAGCACAGTGTAACTTAAAAAATGGACTTAATCTATAGGGTTTGTGGTGAATTTTAGAAAATGTGGAAAGACAGTGGAGCAAAATATTGTGGAATTCTGGGAGTGAAATTCCTGAGGAGTCACAGTCTTTCCATGTTATCTTGGCTCCCACTGAGTCCATGAACGGGCGTTGATGGAAAAAGGAGAAGACAAAAAAAAAAAAAAAAAGTATTTTTCTCTGCTCAAAAACACATATATGGGTCACATTAACTTATACAATTATATTTCTTTGTCTGGAGTCACTGACTTCAGCCAAGAATTGTCTATTAAAGTTTTGTGTCTATGTGCTGAGATACAACTTTTAACCTTTTAACATCACATATGTTATTACAAAAGTCAGAAATGAAGTTAATTGAAAAACCTTTTAATTTTATACTCTTGAACCTCCGGTTGGTCATATTTGTTGTTATTATTGTGCCTGTTTGGTCATTTTAAACATGAACAGTGTAACATTAATTGTATGCTGTGTCTGTCATCTGAAAACAGGCTCTGTCAAGCAAACTTATCAGACCTGACTGAGGGAGCATTTGTTTGTATACAGCAGCAGCAGCACAGGGGTGGGTGGGGGCATTCATCTGTCTAAACATAAAAGAAATCCCCTCTTGAATGTAGCGGGGAATGTTAATGGGCGACACAAGATCGAAACACAGCTGCACTGAGAAACAGAGAGTCATATGTAGTTGCTAAATCAGCAGTGTTCACAAAACTTTGAATTTTATGAACATTTATTCATATTTAGTAGTCAATTACATGTCCATTACATTCAAACCGTTGTGGAATTAGTTCGCACCATGAGTCTGTTGCACAGCATCACTGTGTTTAGATCTTGTGTCACCCAGTAGCATTCTCCCACGGAACAAAGGAAGTGATTTGTCACAACAGACTGAGGCAACACAAACATTGAGCTAGTAAGCCAAGATGGCTGCAAACAGGTTGAAGTATGACTGAAATCGCAGTGAAGTTAGCAGTTGGGCAGGATGAATGCTTCTTGCCCCTATCTGGCCCTGCACTGCTGCTGTATACACACAAAGGCTCCCTCTGTTAGCTGATAGTATTGCTCCACAGAGCCCGTTGCCAGATTAAGGACACTGCAGCCAAAGAACAAACAGAGGCAGAATAATTACATCAACAACAGAAATTGGCCACACACGGGTGTTTCAGTTTCTTCCCACATACTGAATTGACCGCAGGTGTGTTTGCCCATGATGGGCTGGTTCCCTATATCAGCTGCGATTGCCCCCCCCCCATCTAAGTTGGCACAACAAATTGCATTCCATAGAGACATTTCCTGATTAAGTCCAACCAAATTTTGAACAATATCATCTATAGCTATCAAGTCATGTGATATATAGAGAAACCACCCAGCTGAGGGCTGTTGGTAGAGAGCTCCCCAAAGATGAAAAGATCATTAAAGCAAATACCACAGTTGCATGGCTTGCTGGTTGCCCATCTTTCTTCACTCTGACTGATATTTAAACTAACCATAATTGCATGATGTGCTAGCAAACATTTACAGGCTTCCCAGTGTACTTTAATTACTGCCTGTGCTGCCAACTCTCAGTAGATGGCAGTGACACAAAAAAAAGGACCTTCGAGACATCCCAGGATGCTGCTGTACAGCCACAGAGCCTCACCGACACTCAGTCGGAATGTTACGGATCAGATTCAACCATCAGTCACAAGTCTGAGCTAAAACATCAAACTGTGTGGCTTTGATGAGTTACGAGATAAGGAGTGCACAGTAAATTTAGCCCATAGAGCTGAAAACGGTATTCTAATGTGGAAGGGTTTGCTAGTTAAATTGCTTTAATGATGTTATGAGAGGTTTCTCGTGTCAGTGCATGTTTTGTCGCCTCGGGAGGAATCACACTTCTCTGTCGTGTTAGTTGTAGCTTGTTAACACGGCAGATAGTATATCACAGTCGCCGACAGCAGCCAGGGAGATATGTCATTAAAAATCAGAGAGACTGACAAATTACCCCCCCAGACAAGACTGCGGAGAGTCTGAAACTGCTTTGGTACCTTCAGCATGAGAGAACTGTCTTCCCTTCTCTCTCTTGTGGTTTCCCTCCTTATCATTAGGATATGGTTTATTTCTTTTCAAGGCTAGAATGGGGAGGGGAGGAGTCTTTTTCTTGTGTCGCAAGCTCCTGTGAGATGGAGAAGCTTTTAGAAGGCTCTGCCTACTCATTTGGGTCAGGGCTTCTGTGAAGCGTTGGCTGTGAAAGGAGCGGGGCGGGACAGTTGGTTGGGGTGCGGGTGGGCAGGTGTGCGCTGGGATGGGGTGGGGTGGATGTCGGGGTGGTGCGGTCCAGGCCAATTCAGCACATCTGGAATATATGAGGCCTTGAGGTATGCAGTAATGCAGAAAGACATTCTGAAACTCACAAAGAGACCTTTAGTCGAAGTGTATTTTCTTTTTTTTTTTTCAAGAACCAGTAGCTCTGTGCTGAGGACAATATTCAGAAGGGCCACAGACTATTTTCTTTTTTTATGAGGCAGTTGCAATAAGGCTTTAATCCTGGCATTTTGTCCCTCACATTTGTGGTTTATTCTGTGTGCGAGTCAACAGTCAGTCTGCTCTGTTTTCCTCGATGTCAGTCTTTTTTCTGTTAATCTCCTCCTGATTTAGTGACGAAGTTACTATGGGACTGAATTTAATTGAATCAAAAGAAGAGATGTTCTGCTCCCCATGTTTGATTCGAGTACTCCCAGCGATTTAAATTCTTGAACTCTGGCATCAGATGATTTGAACCCGTATCGGCATTAATGACTCCTTTCCATCATGGAAACACGGCAGATTGGCATTACTTAAAAAACATAAAATCAAGATCTTCAGCATGTGTTCAAATTAAGCAAGCTTGATTCACTGCTCATGCTGTTTTTTCTGGTCATTGGAGAGGTAGCAGGAGGGATGGGGCCTTCTCAGTTTGGTCTCATGTATGTTTAGTTGGGGGGGTATGGGGAGTGGTGCCAGGGCTATAATGGATTCAGCATGTGGGCTTGTCACTCCTCCCACCACATCCCATCCCTTCCCATCCCATCCCATCCCCCCGCTCCTCCACTTCTGGTCACTACAAGTGAACAGGAACCACACAATCAGCACTTCATGTCTTCATGTACCACATGACTTCCAAAAATGGAAAATTTAAATATTGGTTATGATGAAATTAGTTTAGGTTAAGAGAAAGAACCTATGGTTTGTCCATTGATGGGAATAGTTTACACCACTCTATTCCTCTAGTGTTATCATTTAAGAAGTGTTCTCATGAATAGTCCAAGTTGTTTTGGTAGGTCCTTGTCTCCTGACCACATTTACCTCTCTGTTCATGGAGTTTATGAGTCGTATCATTGCTGATGACTTGATGTTCTGCGGTGTGGACTTCAAGGAAAGCTCTTATCTGATCCCTCCAAATAAATGTCCCACTTTTTTTATGCGGCTATCAAACACATGAATCCAGAATTGACATTAAGCCTCTTTTCTGACATTTTTTTAAGGCCTTATCAGCCCAGTAGAATTTTAAGCTGACCATTCAGACATTGTTTATCACTGCTGGGGCTTTGAAGAGGATACATCCTGCTTTTTGACTCATTGAAAACACAAATTAGTGGTGTGTTGTCTGGACATGGATGTGCTTGGTTTGTGGTTTTCAAACACATAGCTTTTAGTTCACATTGTTACTCACAGTATTGGACCTCTGTTGTCTTTAATATTCTCTTTTCAGTTGGGTTACACTTTTTGGACAGTTTGTAAATGAAACTTTCCACTGGACCAATAACACTGCACAAATACTACTGTGGTCTTTAAGTCTTTGTCCCTTCTCCAGCATATTAACGGTACAGCAGTGCAGAATTATTATTACATGTGGTGAATGTCATCAAATTACAAGGCTGGTTACATTAACGTATATTTACTTTCTTGGCAGATGTTTTTTTTCCTGAGGCACAGAACCAAAGCTTTATCAAAGTTCTAATTATAATCAGAAAGTAATTTAACAAATGACAAAAATAGACTTCATTCACAAACTTAATAGAGTATTTAAAATAATCCTATGATTGTAATTTTTGCACACAGCTGGTGTACAGCTCATGTTCAGCAAAACCTACATACTTTAAAGAGATGCTTGGAATTACTAAAAGCTGCAATGATTGATCACATTATCATTTATTTATTGGTTAATCATAACACTATTTTGCCAGCTGATTAATGATTTTTTTGTGTTTTTCTTATGTATGAATATCTGTAAATATTTACTTGCTTTCTGTTGCAAATAAAGTCATAATTAAAATTGAATACTTTGGTCATTTGTGGATAAAACAAGACAACTGAGAACAATGTCATTTCTAAGGTTTGGGGAACACTGATCAACATTTTCTTAATTGATTAATTGACTATGAAAATAATCACTAGTTGCAGCACCAGTATAGCTCGACTAAAAGATCAGACAGGCTGATACATTTTGAATGATATAATTCACATTAACCCTAACTCACATTCAGTACTTTTCAGGAGACATATAGTGTCATTGCATGACTAAATGAATGGGTGTGTGATTTTTTTTAACGACTGAATCACTTAACCTTACTACCAGTTTGGGCAAGTAATGATTTTTAAGCAGAATCAAGAGATTTGTTCCAACCTACACTTTTCCCATCGGCAATTCTGTATGTACATTTGCTTTTCTAGCTACCACAACACTATAATGACTTTGAATTAAAGGACAACTCTTACAGTAGGCTGGCAGATGTGTATTAAATCAAAAATGACGCCACATGTTATGTCAGGGCTCCTGGTTTTTCAGTGGTCTTAGAACATACCCTATGAGACGGCTTAAATTCCCCTGTAATCACACTATAATTGATGATGTGCCTGGAGGGAATGAGAGACGGCTTTTAAGAGAAAAAGCAGGCTATGATGAGGTTGTTGAAAGATACTGAGAGTAAAAAGTATGAGTCTGTGGAGTGATGGCTGCCCAGTACTTTCACCCCTCAGTTTTAGTACCATTGATAGAAAGTTGCCTCTATCTGTGTTGCTATTCCAACAACCCAGTGAACAGCACCAATGAGTTTTATCACCCCATAGATGCTGCAGTGGGGATGAGGAGGGGCCCAGTTATTCGTCCAGTAAAATTTTTACTGCCCCTCTGCCAACATAGCTCATAAACGAACAACTGGTTGAAATGACAGGTTTGACCAACACTTGGTGAGCAGCCAAAGGAGATTAATGAGTGTAAATGTTGACTTATCATCAAAATGCCAAGTCCCATTAGACTTTCTATTAACTGTTGAAATTACTGTGAAATTGCATACTGCTTTTACAACATTTACATCCATAAAACATTGAAATAAAAGGCAATTTCTGTCATATTCTCATACATCATGCGTATTTTGTTACATTATATTAATTACATTCCAATGTTCTGCATATTTATGCTTTTCTTTAGTCCCTGTCCTTCCTGACTGTGATTTTAACTATTTATTTAAACAACTGATTTCTGAATTTATTGATTTATACAGCTGCACTTAAATGCAGCTTCATGGAGGTAAGTTCAATCTACTAGTACTACTATGAATCAACGAGTACTACCACTACTAGTATGAATAAGCAATCACCCCTGGTGGGTAGTAATCTCTTTAATGTATTCATTTTACTTGAGTATAATTGATCCCTTTATCAATTCTTCATTTTGCCTCCACAGCTGATCCAGTGGATGTACTGAAGGTGCTAGACTTTCGCAGCTCTCCTGAAGGAGTTCGGAAAACAGCGGGCTTCTGCACAGTGCGGAGAGGATCCAAACCAGATGTCGCTTACAGAGTGGGAAAACAGGCCCAAATCAGTGCTCCAACCAAGCAGCTCTTCCCCGGTAACTCCTCACTGCTCAAATCACACAGTTTACCAGCATTTACTCTACCCAGAATCTGAACCAGTTGGCTCTGGACAGTAAAGAACAGATTTCACAAAAACACAGAAAAGCTGCACTTTTCAGCAGCATCTGAGTCTGTCATGGTTTATATCAAAGAATACTGAAGGTATGAACGCATGCTAAAGTAATGTAACAATAATGAGTGCAGAAATTTCTTGAGGACCTCTTCCCTCAAGATAGTTAGTATTTTATTTTGTTGGCTCTCACTTCCTGGAAGTAAAGAACTTCAAATAAACATCCATGTCCAACATCTGAATTTTATTTGAGCAAATAAAGAAGGTTGTTTTGCAAGGTAAGGAGTGTGTTTTAGTGTAAAACGTTGCTAATGCAGATTTCAGACAGGAACACTGACATCATGCAACATATAAAATGAGCAACCCTGCTTTTATCTAAGAGACTACAGCCACTAGAAGCTATGTGAGATGTTAACATGCTTCCGTTGACAATAAGGTCAGCTTGTATTTCAATGCTTGTTACAGTATCATTGGCTATTCAGCACCAAACAGGAAAATATTTCCAAAAGTCATTGAATCAAGTCATTGAAATCATCATAACTCCAAGGTTCAAGGTTCAAGTTTTTTATTTGCCATTTGTGCATAAACCATAAACCTGGTTCAAGCCAGCTTTCCTAAGCACCCTGATGAAGTGGAGCCTTTTCTGGGCTTTTTTTCACCGTGGCTGTGGTGTTCTGAGTCCAGCTCAGGTCAGATGTGACTTGCAGTCCCAGGACTCTGTGACTGTCTGCCCTCTCCATCTCAGTCCCTTTGATGAAGAGAGGCTGTAGAGGAGGAGGATTCTTCCTGGAGTCCAAGATTATTTCCCTGGTCTTGCCTGTATCGAGGATGAGGTCGTTCTCCTCTCCATAGACAATGGTGTTGTCGACCAGGGCCCTGTACCCTGAATCATCTCCCCTCTTGATGAGCCCCAGGATGGTGGTGTCATCGGCGTATTTGATGAGTCCACTTGCTACTAATTTAATGAACTTTGGAGAACACAGACTTATATGAATATAATCTACACAGACATCCAACTAAAATATCATTTGATTCACAGTGATTTGGTCACAAAGTGTTTTACAAACTAAAGAATCATGAGATGACTTGATCACAAAGGAGGAAAAGTAAACTGTATATTGCTTGATGTAGTCTTCACATCTGGTAAGTGAAGCTGACAGAAAAGCACTAAAACGTGTATTTTGTGAATGTAAGTCTAAAAAAAGGGACCCTAGTTGATTTATAATAGTGAAAATGTTTTGCAGAGGATATATTGTCTCAAGTTTCAGTTTTTCCTCCAATATAGCATGATGGCCATTTTGCAAATGTGATCCCATGAGCTGTTTGGTAGCCTGGCTTTAGCGTTAGCATATTTGGTCTCATCTGGTTTTAAAAAACCAAGTTGGACATGTCCAAACTGCAGGTTTTGAGGTTTTAGATATGCAGTTCACAAACCAAGGGTGATGTCACAGTAGGTTGACCCTTGGTCAGTCTAAACTCTGGAGCAATTCATAGTACGGATATTTTAAGTGGTGAACTCACCCACAAATTGTAATCCCTTAAGCCATACCATGTGCATGGTAACATTTTATTGCTGCTCAAATACATAATTCTTTGGATGATAAGTATCACTGATGTTTTTCATTTAAACTAAAAACATCTTAAAGATACAATCAATCATAGATCTCTAATTTGAAAACAAAATATTCAAAATTAATAACTTAAATGAAGCTCTCTGTTATAAGCACTTGCCTTCAAAAATGCAGTCGAGACATTCAGCAATTATTTTCTCGGGGACGCCCTGTGTGCAGTGTTGTGTTAGTAAAGCCCATAGCACATTAGACTCACTCAGCACATGGCATATGAAATCTCATATAAACATATGACTCAAGTAGAGCAACACCAGATTTTTGTTACTTGATATTTTGGGGAAGCACACAATTTATTTCTGCAAATCAATGAGAGGAGTGTTTCTTTTGATGCTTTGTGGAATAATCCTGTCAAGAAAATGTCTCTCCTCAACTTTGATTGCTGGCAGCCTTGGATATGGCGTGTTTGGATGCCCACTGCCTGACACAACGGCTGATGTCGGGTTGTTTGTCAGATATACAGCCATGTGTATTTGGAACAAGTCCACCCAAAGATTTGACCAGGTTGGATTAGATTAGGTTTGCTACTTTCTTACACTCTTCACTTTGTTCACTGCGACTCATATGATGTAAAGAACTGATTACAGATGTAAATTTGCATTTTTGTCTTTTTTTCCCAGTTGCATTTTTCCAACAATACATATATTATGAAACATGCTGTATTTTAGCATCAAGATAGTGTGAAGTAATATATAATGTATATCACAATGTTGTTTATGTCTGTGGATGCCTTTTATTTCTTTATTGCTGGGATGATTGAGGAGCCCCCCCCCCCCCATAACTTATTTGCTTAGTACAGCTGCAGTTTAAGAATAAAAGTAAAAAAATAACAATAGATAAAGGAAGTGTCTGTGAAGGTCCTCAGTTATCCAGGTCATAGCCATCTTCTATGGTTAGCTGGATTTGACTGGACTTGCTTGAGTTGAGTGGCTGAAAATCCATTCGCCTCCAGCTAACCACAAAAGAGAATTAAGGAATTAGAGCAATGCGTCTGTGTTCTTGGCACACCCTGCTTACACTTGATTACACTGAAATTACATTGAAATTTTAAATTTGAAGAATATAATTATGCTTGAGAGGTGAAGGCATTGGAAGAGCCATGCAAGCAAAATGTCAAACTGTCCTAAGGATAATTGCACTCAGGATTGATTATTTCTTCAAGTAGCCAAAATATGTTTTTTTTGTTTTTGTTTTTTTTTAAAATATGACATTGGATAGAAACTGTCTTAATCCCTTTTGGAAGTTTCCTCCGGAAAATTCAGCTTCCAGTAGTGCAGCTGAAATTGGACACAACACGTGAAAAAGTGGAAAATATCTATATGATACTAGGTAAGACAAAAACAACAAGACAAAAAAATGGGGAAATATTGAACAAAAAGGAAAGAGCATCAGAAATATAAAATATATATAATATGTTTTGGATATGTGCAAGATACAATATGTGAAAATGAGTTCATGTTTGAGATCCAAAATGAATGTGGTGACATCATTGCTGCATCATTGGTTCTTCTCAGGGTCCACCAAGGTGTCTGTCAGCTTTCCTAATTAACACTAATTCAGGTCAAGTTGTCTAGATGTTTGGGTTTAATCGTAGAATCTTAGCAAGGTTATATGATGCAGTGACATCAGTGCAAGATTGATTTGTATCATCAGTGGAAGATTGATTTGCTGTGGCTCATGACACTATTCTGTGACCTATACTGATACCAATAATACAGCCTTGAGTAGGTACTGATATCGATATCAGTTTGATATAGTCTTTTTTACGTACGTATATCTTTATATACTGTATATCCACACACATTATCTTATCAAAATCTACTTTTTTTCTTTTTCCAATATTAGCACATTTGCATACTTCAGAGGTTTTACACAGGATGCCCTGTCTGCTGTAAGCCTATTCATTTATTTTATTCAGTTCATCACCATGTGCTACATATGAAGTACAGTGTGGCACAGGCCACATTTTTCTGTCTGAACCCGACCGAGTCTGAGAGAATATTTACCAAACCCAATACTCTAATATGAAGCTAAAATCAATTATCCAGTTAGATTAACACAAAGCCAGGAACCAGGAAGAATCAGGTGGTGTCAATGTGGAATCAAAGTTGGGTGAATGTGTTCGAGTAATAACCTTTATTAGTTCTAACTCAGAAGAAAATGTAATAGATTTACTCAAGCTACTTCTTTAATATATTGAAAAAAGGTTGGCGGCTTATCTGCAACATCCTCAGAAATGTAGAAAACCCTCCTTACTTAGTTTTCCCACAAGACCTATTTAATACGATGCAAATGTAAAGACTGTAGTTATACTAAGATGTTCCCATGTGTGAATCAGATGCAAAGCGATGCGATAAAACCTCAGACAAAAATTCATACTCATCCAAACCATTTACACTACATACCAAATCTATTGGGCTTTTACCAACATATCAAACTGCTGTTTGATCCCTGCTGCTTGTTTAACCTTCAGGGGGAGTTTTCCCAGAAGATTTCTCCATCATGTTTACCATCAAGCCCAAGGCTGGCCTCCAGACCTTCCTGCTGTCCGTGTACAACAAGCAAGGCATCCAGCAGCTTGGCGTGGAGGTGGGCCGCGCCCCTGTCTTTCTGTATGAGGACCAAAACGGCAAACCTGCCCCAGAGGAGTACCCCTTCTTTCGCTCCATCAACCTTGCAGATGGAAAGTAAGTGACTGATGGTTCAGGGTAGATACTGGGTAGCAGATATTTTGGTTCAACTTTGTGTTTCTCAGCCCCTCTGTGTAGCCAGAGGAACTCAAGGAATTTCCAGTGATGGATTCAAAATCTCAAAAGTTCCATGTGAAGCTTTTGTAATTGGCTCCAAAACAAAGCAGCATATTTTGAGGCTCATCTTGAGCACTTTATCAAGATTTATGGCCTTTATTTTATGTTAAACCAAATCAGTCTGCTTTACATATTTTCTCAAGCACCCAGGACACACTCTAACTGTTCAAGCCTGGTAAACTGAGACAACCCTGAGGATTTATTGTCCTCATTTTATTGTCATTAACACCATATGGAACAAATTGTACAGTAATAGTATTGTAAATAAATTGCAAAGTGCATATTTCAAATTCTAAGGATTGGTGTACTGATATAGTTCATGATCTTCATAAACTGCCACCAAATGATAGAAATACAAACAACTTTTAAAAGTTGCCATTGATTGGTTGCTCAAATGCTAACAAAAACAATTTATAGTGATCCCATATGTGGCTCTTTGGCTCAAATTATAGCAGATTCCAGGCTCCGTTTACAACCATTTCATTCAATCACAGTTTTGCAAAATGTGTTGCTGTCAATTCAGCTTCCAGTTTGTACATAGTTTCACACCATTACAGTTTTCAAAGAGCAATCTTTAATCTCTGTATACGAACCAGAGATTTATCGAATATCGTATTTTTGTATAGATTTTCATGGGCAATCTACATTTATGATCCAAAAACAATTTATATCTAATTTAATACAATTAGATTTAATACTTAATAATTTAATGCTTACATATATAATGGGGGAAAAAAATAAATGTATAGTTTTTGGGCTTTTCTGTCTTAATTGCCGCAATGGGCACTACCAACAAGGTTAGCATGGAGTGACTGGCATAGTTTTGCTTAACCAAACACCCTTCATCCTTCTTTACTGATAGGCTTTACTAGACTATTCAGCTCCTGGATTGAGTTTAATATATAGCATTATTAACATACCATCAAAATATCATGCAACTATTTCACCTCCCATGTACCATGTGTCGCTGACCACCTACTCTGTGTTGCTCTCGCGCTGCACAGATGGCATCGTGTCGCTATCAGCGTAGAAAAGAAGAGTGTCACCATCATTGTGGACTGTAAGAAAAAGGTGACCAGGCCACTCGACAGAAGTGACCAGGCCGTCATCAACACAGAGGGCATTACTGTCTTTGGCACCAGGATCCTAGATGAGGAGGTCTATGAGGTAAGACAGCCACATTTTAGCCCACCTGGTCTGCTCCATACACACTGTTTAAGAAATTTACCACTATTTCAACTATTATTTAACTACTAACCTGGTCAAATGCTTGTGTCACTGTGCTCTATAAAACTAAAATTTGATTTTCCGGTTTCTGCCTGTTTTTGGATTAAACAAATTACATATATCATAATCTAGCATTTAGGTTGACTGGCTAAGCTAAGCTAAAATAGTCGCCCCTTGCTAACCTTGTTAATACATAGGTTAGCATAAAGTGATTTGCTAAACTTAGCCACTAACCCTATGCTAATGTTGTCGAACATTCTCATTTAGTTTAGCAGAGGCTGACTGGCCAGGCCAAGCCAGTTATGCTAACCTTGATAAACATTCTCATTTAGCTTAGCATAGGGTGACTGGCTAAGCTAAGCTAAGCAAGTCACCCTATACTAACCTTGTTGAACATTCTCAATTAGTTCAGCACTGGGTGTCTGGCTAAGCTAAGCTATGCCAGTCACTCCATGCTAACCTTGTTAATATACTTGACATGAAGAAACAACATTATCATTTAGGTTAGCATAGTGTGACTGGCATAGTTTACAAAGATTGTAATTCAAGTTCCTCAATGACATACTGTATTTGCAATAAGGATTTGATAACAATGAAAGAATAATTTCCATGAAAGAACAATTTACACATTTGGTATATCATGGAATTTTTCACCTACTATGAGTACGATTTGCAATCGTATTTTACCACAGTATAAGCTCTGACACTTAAACATGATTACTTTTGGACATTTACACTGGAATGTTTTTTCCCCAAACATATTGCAGACACTCACCGCTAGATTGAAGTGATTATGTTTTCTTCAGGCAGTTTGGAACGCTTACTGAGATGCAGGCAATTTCTTCACTCTGTTTGTAATTGAAAGCATATTGTGAGCCCCACTTTCAATGAATCATATTTACTATTTGTAAAGCAAAGTTGTGAATAATTTGAGTGTCTAATACTTTAATTCCACATGCTTTAAGGCTGACAATTTATTCTTCTTTCATTAACTTGTGCATATGGAAAATGGTGAATTTTATTGGCCAGAATAACAGCATTTGCTTTGTGTACTTATTGGCGACAGCCATGGGCAATGTCTGCGGAGTGGCTACTTGCACAGTGGGTTGCTCTTAACACTGGGTTCACTTAACAAAAAAAAAAAAAGAATGAGTCCTAATTGTCATAAAAATGAATGAATTCCACTATTATTTGTGAGATGACTATTTTTCTTAAGTCCCTCTTCAGTCCTGAGTAGAGAATATGAATTCACAGCTTGGTGTGAAGACACAAAGGTGTCGATAATAAAATGTGCCAAGCTGCCATGTTGAGCACAGGTAGCTTTGAGCAGAGTGGAAAAAGTGGGCTGAATGCTAGCTCATGAAAACCATCACCTCCCTTTGATTTCTGCATGTGTGGAAACAGCCTACAAATTGTTTGCCTCTCGTTTAGAGATAACTTTCCACAGAGGAGCCACTTGAAATCAGGGAGTGCTGATTTCGCCACTGCTCTTCCGAATGTGATCTGCTTTTGGTTTATCTGATAATATTGCCTAAATGTAGACGTCTTATTGAAATGAAACTTTCTTCAATAGCAACTTAACACAGTCTGTATCCTAAAGAACCACTTTGAGATTTACTTGCCTTGGAAGTTTTACCTCAGACATTTTTTTCAAACCACAATTAACTTGCTCTGGAACTGCAGAGCAAGTTAACTGTTGCTTTGATTTGAATATTAAGGCTGCAACTAACAATTATTTTCATAATCGATTAAACTGGCAAGGCCACACAGTGGTTAGCACTCTTGCTTTTCCCCGGGTACTCTACGTGGCCCGGTGATGAACTGGCGACACATATACCCCGCCTCTCGCCCTATGTCAGCTGGAGTTAGGCACCATTTTTTATTTTTTAAAACATGCTTTGCTGTATTTCCCGGGCCTATAGGTTAAAGACAGACACTCATGATTTGGGGTGTCGGTGTGAATTTTAAATTTGAGTACATTTGAAATTCACTTTAGGCAAAGCACACTGTGCACAACTAATGACTTTTAAAAGTTTATTACAAAGAAGGCTGTAAGAGTGAAAGCCACAGTTTTTAAAGCTCAGACTGTATTTACGTTGATTGAGTTTAGTGGAGTAGCTAAAACTAGTCTAACACATTTACTGAGCCTTTCTGTTTTTAATGCTGATTAAAGAGGCTTTTGTTAGTGGCCTTAGTGGCCTGTTTTTGAACATATATTAAACTAAATGGTGTCGAGTTATGGAGTAATTTGCAATGTTTCCACATGGAATCCTTGAGAAAAGGGAAAAAGGACTTTCTTTTCATTCCAAGTGTTGAGGCTTTTTGTATGCTGCAAGGTGGTTTTAATGAGAGTATCTTAAAAAGGAGCAATGCTGTGATGACCAATAATAAGGATGCCATATTATTATGAATTATTTCCACTTCACATTTATTAATCTCAGGTTTAGAAGGAAGAAAAGTATTTTTCCGGCTACAGGGGTATTGGTTAATTCTTGAATAAAATACGGTTTCTAGATAGATTAAATCAGTGTGTTTATTTTAGAGTTTGCTGATGGGTTTATGCTTTGGCATCCATTCCACAGCTGTAGTTGGTGTAATCAGTGTATCCCAGAGGCTATGGAAAGGTTTGGTGCATGGATGGTATTATTATTTCGATAAAAATGTTTTGAAAATCTGTAGAATCTGTGCTATGAGTTCTTTTTAACATTGATTCTTCAAAGTTACCTGGTATTTCATGTTTTAATAAGATGTAAATGTATCTACACAGTTTGCAGGATTGTTAAATCAAGTTTTCATTTTCTCACTGTTTTCATCAAATAATAATATAAAAAAAATACTTTGACCTAATGTCTTCTTGAGTGTTAGATGTCAATGTACCTTTTTAGTGTATATTTAAAAATGGAGTACAAGCAATGAGATCATGAGTTTAGCATAAAGACTAGAAGCTAATAGGAAGCAACTAATGCTGATCCTCCTAAAGTTCGTTTCCAATATGTCAATAAATAAGTGACTCAGAAGACAAACACTAATGTTTGTAAAGACCTCTGGAGTTGTGAGATCCTGCTATAGTCACTGCCAGAAACCAAACTCTTACCTTGACCACAGTAAAAGCTTAACAAACCTAAACCAAAGCCAAATCTAAACCAGGCCATTTTCTTCAGCCTGTTGTAGATTAAACAAACAGTCATAAAAATGTTGAGTATCTGGGACCTTTCAGGTAAATTAAGTATTTATAGAATCACTAACAACTTAACAAATTAGAAAAAATGTACTCTACATTATAATTACTGAGTTTGGTTGTGCTTTTACTCTCAAAACTACTTTGAGATGTTACCAAATGACTTTATGCTGTAGATTGCATAAGCAGGTGTCAAAGCTGTAAGCACAAGAGTGAGGTATAGGGGAAAAAATGATCAGTGTGTGTAGCCTTGGCTCAGATTGCACAGCTGTTTAAGAGATATGGTCAGTGACCAGTCCTCAAAATGCCTTTTCTCCCTCTTTTTCCTTCGTAATAAAAGCCACAAGATATGGGAAGTTAAAAAAATAAAAAGTCCCTTCTTTATACTACATGGGATTCTTTGTTTGCTGGCATATGTCAGCACATGTGTTTACATGTGTATTGTATATAAACGTGTGTATGTGAGTGGAGGACAGAGGGGGAAAGATGCAAAGATAGTTTGCTTATGTGTCTGTCATTGGTCTGGAGTATGTCGTTCCAAAATTCTGTTCCTTTAAGCAGGAGAGTCATTGGCTGTGGGATCTGACAGGGTTTTGATGGGCTCTAAGCCTTACAGTGAATCACTGTTTATGGTTGAGTTGGCCAGATCAGAAATGCTCTGACTGTTTTTCATCTGCCTCAGACATTTTTCACCCACTGACATCAGTCATTAAATATTTTGGTTATGGTTTTGTAATTGGAATATTGTAATTTGTTAATATTTGGATGTGTCTTAGAGGCATATGTGATACCAGGATTTTTGTCTTTTCTACTGAAAGGCAGTCTTGGTAGGTCAAATTGTAGCTGTACCTGACCTATTCATAGTCTACCACCTTATCCTCCACATGAGGGTCGTGGGGACTGCCTGGCACCCTCCTGCCTGGTCATCTGCGGGGTGGACGCGTAGATATCCCTGGGATTGGTGGCTGTGAGTCTCCTGCCTGACCCCGTTCGGCGGCTGGACACTCTATGCAACTTGATCCTTATTGACCTGCTGCTGGGAGGTTGGCTGGATGTCGGTGCGAGCCCCTACTCAGATGCCAAACCACATCTAATGACACCCCCTACACATATACACCGATGCGCGCGTTCACACACAAACGGACATACACACATCTCGCTACATACGATATCAATTCAAACTGATATAGCTGTTGTGGACTCGATCATCTTTTCTACATGTGGTTGTTAACAACTACTGTATTTACCATTAATGTACTGTAATGTCCGTATTATTATCTCTATGTTATGTTATGTTATGTTATGTTATGTTATGTTATGTTATGTTATGTTATGTTATGTTATGTTATGTTATGTTATGTTAACCTGAACTGTGCTGTTATTCTCTCTCCCTCTCTCTCTCTCTCCTTTGTCCCTGCCCCTTGCGTTTACTGTGTGCTCTCCATGTCTTTCCTCAAACATAGTGGTATGTCCGTCATTTAGGCTTGCATCTCCGAGGTTCTATCGCTGCTGCGGTTGCCTTTGCAAAAGTCACTCAGCTTTTACAGGTCCCTCTTCTGCACAGTCGCTGTCATATGATATTTTAGGAAACCGTACAAGCAGCCTCTGCTAGATCCTAAGAGGTACTACTTAGGGGTGGACGATATGTATTGTCTGTGATAGGATCGTGATTGTTGTTTTAAAGATGTGCAAATTTACATTAAAGAGTATTTAAATTAGTTCGCCAAAACCAATAAAACGCACGGTGACACATTACAGCGCAGCAGTGCTCCCTACACACAGCACAACTCAGCCATGCGACTAGTGGGCCTACGTGATCACATGACCTCTCTCGCGAGCAGCCTTGCAACAGGTCAGCATCACAGCTGGAGAAAATGCAGGCAGAGGCAGCTCCACTCCCTGAAGCTGGGTCTACTTCAGATGATTTAGTGCGGGTCTACTTCTCTGGCATGGAAATGGTTCGGTTTCGAAAAGACTGACGATCAAAACACTGTCATGTGCAAATTTGTCGGAAATCTATCACCGTGGTTTACAAATGTCTTTCTGTTTATTTCTTTTTCTATTGCATGGAGCACTTTATTACAATTATTCAATATTCCTGCACTGTAGTTCAATTAAGTTCTTTTTTGTTTGAACCTGATTTTTTTATACAATCCTGGACAGAGCTTGAAATTTAATGAGCATTTGCTGTTGATGTCCATTGCTCAATATTTCTTATGGATGCCATTTTTTTTTACAAGAATTCAGTGTTGCTGCACTGTAGTTCAATTGAGTTAATTTTTATTTGTAGTAGGTAGAATTAAGTATTACTCAGAGAATTCCAATCACATTTTTGAAAATATCGACAAAATATTGTTATCGTTAAAATCCTAAAAAAAATCGAGATATTATTTTTTGCCCATATTGCCCACCCCTAGTGTGGAGTATGGTATGTATTTTTTTGGGGTTTCCATTAGGAGTTCCCTTGGGGTACCAGAGTAAATTGGTACAGTATGGTCAGGGTGAACAGTCAGCTGGCACACCCTTGTGACCAGTGTTTCTTCAATGCCCTTAGTCTATTCTCATAAAAAGGTTGAGACAGCCACAAACAGAGCAGGAAAAAAGAGCTGCTGGATGTCCTCCATTGTTGTCTGTTGTGTCAGGTTCTGTGTCCTTGATTATTGTCGCTGCACTGGTGTGATGTCACGCTACGTGGCCATCAGGCACAGCCAACAGCCCGCCTACAAAGTAAAGGTGCTGTTTTCAGTCAACAAACATAAGCCTGACCCGGTGCTTTACCATTCCAAACTGTACAGCACTGTACCAAACCGGACCATACCATGCTGGTAACACTGACCGCAGCATGAATTTGGAACCGGTCATTACAGCTCTAATGTGAAAAACATCAAAGAAAATATTTAGAATGTTGAATAAAAAGTGACCAGCAACTCACTGGTCTCAGCACAGCCTGGAAATAATAGAGCTAATGGTGCTGCTTGAATCTTTTGTGAGGGATTAGTGAAGAGTGACAAAAAAGTAAAGAAAGCGCAGGCAGACACACAAGCAAATGGTTCAAACAGTTCAACAGTTTTGTTAGCTACTGGCAAGCAAAATATTTTAATGCTCAAAGGGTGCAAGACATTCGTATGCCCCCATTGCTTGAAAAGAAACTCTATCCCTCCACTGACCACAAAGGCTGCACTTCATAAAATGCTGGGGAAAATCTGGAGAGAATTATACATTTTTCCTCTTGTCTGCTTCTTGGTTAATTGTTGTCCTTGTTCAGTTTTGAAATTCCATCTGTATTTGTTCTTTAAACATGTGTTGCCCTCCCAGAGTTGGGAGAAAGCTCTTTCGACGTTATATGTGGGCTTCAAATTGAAGCAGAGGTAGCTCTGAGAATTTGAATAAAGGAAATACAGCAGTACACTATGGAAAAGATGATGTATATTCTTTGTAATATTAAAGCAAGAAAGCAGGAGTAATGTCATTAAAACTGCTAGCACAGTTCTCAAGTCTTTATTAAGTGGCCTCATTTGGCTCACTTGATCCTGAAGTATTACTTCCAGTTTCATCCTCATGCTGGTTGTGTGTTGACCCAAGTTATGGATGTGTCATAGAATATGTGTGTGAATGGGTGACTGGCAAAAAACTGTATTGTTACAGTTTTGTTACATAAATGTATGCTGTTATATCCGTTTTTTTGTAACAGTAATCAAGATACAAAAAACACATAACACTTCAGCATGTACGTACTTGTTAAATCAGTGCTAGTATTTCACATATACCAAACATGTAGTCTGACATGTCACACATAAGAACTCTGACTAAGACAAACTTTAACATAAAAAAATAGCATACCAATGCTACTGCTAATGCTATTCGTACAAAGTACTAATGCCTTTGTAATATTGGGGAAATTGATAAATACAATAAATAGATGTTCAGATCTCATGAAGGGAAGGCAAGGGAGGATGAGGAAGCTTGACCCAAATCTGCCTTTACCTTTCAAGTGTTTATTTAAAGAGCTGAGTAAATCTTTATGTTCATGGAAGTGAAACAGGATATTTTGGCATTTTTACTCAAAAGCTAATTTTTGAATTTTTCACAATTAGTCAGGAAAGGGTTCTGCTCCGGTTGGATGAAAATAATATACATTGGCCATGTGTAAGGGAAAGCAATATTTTTCTGTTTAAAATTGTTTGCTGCTTTGCCTGATTTAGGATTTGGCTTGTCCACTTTTGTCACTCTCTATTACTTGGTCAGCATTCGCCTGCCACCTATTTTCCTGAAGTGACTTGGGAAAGGAATTCTCTCAACAACTAACACAAGGGTCTGGCTGTTTTTATTCTTTAAAGATTCAATTATTTTAAAAAAAAATCTGCTTTTTTACCATGAAATTCATTTCATTCCTTTCCAGAAAGACACACTTTTATCATGCATTATCATGTATATAATGCAATGATGATCGACTGTTGGTCTAATTTTAAGCTCATATCACCCACCTATATTGCACAGTTTTTTTCTTAAAAGTTTTTTCTTTTTTCTTTTTTTTCACTTGAATGGTCCCCTCCTGACAGACTAGATGCTCATTGTCCCCCCAAGTTATGCAAGTTTAAGACACAGAGTAAGATTGATGCAGATGATGCAGTAGAGGAGTATGGATAGACGTTTGTGAACCCTGAGAATAATAGACGAACTAGATAAAATGTTTACAGGCCCTTGAAAAAAAAAAATCTGCATTGTATCCACCTACAAAATTGACAGCCTCATGTTGATATTCTAAGTCAAGCTTGGTCTCAGTTTTGCAGGATGTCAAACACAGGCTGCATTTTTGTTTACCCCAGTAAATTAGTCTAACAAATACTGGCTGAGAAAATCCCTGTTTCCCCTTCCATGTCTGATTTGGCCCCTGAAGGAGCTATCTGCATTGAATTAAAGTTGTGTCTTATTTTGGAGGTCAGTCATGTGCCTTAGGCTTGTGAATCCCTATGGAAGTCTCCCCAGACCTCCATCACGCTGAGTGGCATTCAGATGCTGGTATTTGACACACTGACAATATAGTGCCAAGGACAAGACTGCTGAGGTCGTGTAATACCATCTATTAGTTGGTCAGCATTCATCTGCCACCTATTGTGACTACTGAAGTGACTTGGGAAAGGAATTCTCTGAACAACTAGCACGAGGGTCACGTTGCACTTATTGTCTGTGCTGTTGTCAATCTCTTTGCTTCAAATAAGATGTGAAATGTTAATGGCCATGGCAAAAAACAGAGGTTTGTTTATTTCTGTGTTATGTGGTCTTTTAAACAGAAACCCAGTGCCTGCCTTAACAAGAGTCTGTTAACAAGACTTTGTTAAGCTAGTATGCACAGTGAAATGTTGATACAATTTGAGATGAAGGTGAACATGTGTTGAGGCGGTTTGTATTTACACACACACACACATGCACACACTCTCACTGTACACATAGACCCGTTAATGGATCGATTGTAGTGCAGCCCAGACAGATGATTTATCCGCTTGTGTCTCGTGCCAGCTCTGACAGAGCCACGTCATGGCTGTAGATCAATGCCGGAATTCTGGGGGGGGGGGGATAATTCAGACAGTAACATCAATAAAGGCACAGAGATGCAGACGAAGAAAGAGGGAGAGACGGACAGACAGAAACAATGAGGGGCATCAGTTGGGAAATATGGGGAGTGACTGAATTTCTGACTGGCAGACGTGTGTGGTCTTTTAACAGCCCTCTGCAATATTTCCCTATTTTACTAGTACATAGTTGTTTAATACACCATATTTTAGTGCTGAATACAAAGCTGGAAACAAATTGGTGGGAAAGAATGACAGTTGAATGACCTTCATCAATTGATGAAGGACCAGACAGATTTAGTGTGTCTTTGTTTTTAACTTCTCTCTCTCCTTTTATCCATTTGTACTAAATTATAAAGTAGTTATTTACTCAGAACCTCTGTTTTTCATTGTAGTTTTTTGTTCATCATAGCAGAATTTGAGCAAGCTATTTCCCCATTTTTTGCTGAGTGTAAGCTAAATAAGCGCAAATTCATTTTTTGGCAGGAATGCCACCCTTTTACACCTGGAACGCGGCCATTGCAACTACGTTCCAATCTTGTTGGTCCCCAGCTTGCCTTCCTCAAGGGGGTTGTCACATTTATGCAGCCACTGCTGCCCATTTTTTTAATTGGACAGCAGTGGAGGTGGATTTAGAGGAGAGCAAAAGCAGCCATCAATACATGGTGCTTCTCTTCTGGCTTTTAAATGAACTTTTAAGTGCTTGTCACAACTATTCTGGATTGCTTTTGATTGCCACATTGGCCTGACACAAACAAAATGCGACATTTAGATTATGGTTTCAACTGTGTGTCTAAAATGTGACGCTTAATTTCATCACAGTTTATTATGGCTAAATGGATGAAAAGTCTGTATTTATTCAGTGCTTTTTTAGTCTTGATGACCACTCAAAGCTGCTTTACCCTGCAGTTTTTGCCATTCACACGCATTCACTCTCACTTTTTTTCCTGTCACACATCTCTCATACCCAGCCGTCAGCAATTTGGGGTTAAATGTCTTGTCTAGATACACATCGAGATGGAGACTAGTGGAGCTGGGAATCTAACTCTTGACTTTCCAGTTGAAAGACAACAATCTATTCACTGCATATACTGCAAAAACACTGGAGACCCCTCTACTCAAAAATCCTGTAAACTCTGGTAAAATCTGATAATCATTTGAAAATCTGTTATCTTATGAGAAGGCCAATGTGCAATCACAGATAAGTAAAGACCTCAGCAGCTACAACAGTTGGACTGGAAATTTATTGAGCACCCAAGGACTAGTTTATCACAAAAAAAATATATTTATATTGTTGTTTGGGTTGTTCAATACCCTGTTGAGTATAAGTGGTTACATATGATGTGTACAAGGGGCTGTAAATATGTAATGTGTTCCATCAGTTTAAACAGATGTTGCCTCCTGTAATTTAATGCAATCTGCCTGTATGTGCTTCCTCCCTAGAGGCCACTCTGAACGTGGCCTCCCCTCACCTTTGCACAGCACTTCTGGGTATTTTCTCAATTTATTTGTCCTCTCACTTACTTACTCCAGGTGGAGTTCAGCTGAGCTGGCTGGTTTGGTTGATGAGAATTGATAACATTCCCTACATCAATGGCATAGTAGTTCCAGGTTTAGAAATTCCACCACAGAAAAATCATGGAAAAAAAAGTCTTTGGCTGACCCAACGGTTGTGAGCAGGGATTCTAATTTCCTTCTCCAAAAACTCACGAAAAACAGACAACTTAAGACGACTACAGACTTTGCTGCTCTATAGTGGACATGACATTGGTAATTGCTGATAGACAAAACATAGACCCATAGAAACCCTTGAGTTATTCCATTAGATGTGCCTTCCATATTCCATAACATCTGCCTTGTTGCCTTGTATCTTCAGATTTTAATTATCACCATGTTGGTGCAAAGCTTGGGTAATCAGGCGAGGAGGAATGTGTAAGTACTTTATGAACATTAACATTTGGTTTCAATTTGTTATCATGAAACACAAGATGGACAATGTGAGTGGTGTCTGGAGAGAGGCTCTATCATAGTAAAACAGGCAGAGCAATTTTGGGCATTGGTGCAAGAATTAAAGTCACGTTCACCGTCTGCACAGACATTGACTGAACAATTGAGTACAAAAGATCAGCAACTGAATGTTTGATGGAAAATGTCAAGAGGAGAAGTCCATGTACAGTATCCAAGAAAAAACAGAAGTCCTGTACCAAATGATTCTGTATCAGTTTTTGGATGAATCTGACATTTGCTGCAGTGCTGAAGACGTAATGCAGAAAGGTATATTGAACAAAGTATGCTTGCAACTAACCATTATTTTCGTAATCGATTCATCAAGAAATTATTTTCTCGATTAGTTGTTCAGTCCGTGAAATGTCAGGAAACGCTGAAAGGTTTCCAAACCTTGAAATGATGATGCTCTTAAATGTCTTGTTTTGCCCAGAAACCAAAATAATTTTGTTTTGATGCTTTTTTTTTTGGTTATATGGAGCAAAAGAAAAAAAAAACAATTTAAGAAGCTGAAAAATTTGAGAACTTGCTTTGATTGTTACAAAAAAAATCTAACTGATGAACAAATCAAAATAGCTGGGGGGTTAATTTAGTAATTGAAAAGGTACTAGTACCTTTAAGTTATATTCAGTTTCACAAGTCATACACTTTCTGTTATGTCGTTGTCACTGCAGCAGTGCTTTCTTAGTGCGGCTTGTAAAATTCTATGAATCAATCAATCTATGAATATTGTTAAATATTGTTTCCATACTAAGGCTGTGGACACACTCACAAGTCTCACATAATGTTTTAACCAACTAAACTAAGGATGTTGGCAAGGAGGTTGGGCCACAGGTGAGTGTTGAGTGATCGTTTTAAAAATGCAACCTGATGTAGTTTCCGACGGCTTTTTAAATCTTAAATATAAAAGAGAGCTTCATCTTTTTATTAGTGTCACAAAGTCTCTTTTGATGATTTAATATGTAGCTTAACTTTACAAGGGGGAATTAGCTGAAATGGTGGAGCACTCGCACTTGCATGTGAAATGAATTATGCTGAATTCCATTTGTTGTCAGAACTCAGTATTTCCAAGGACATGTCCCCTGAACTCAGATTTCTAACTTGGACACTCGGAGTAACAACCAACCCTAAGTTAGGATTCCAAAGTGTCTGCCTCTATACAAAACACTGATACTTTTACCATTAATAGTACTGTTAAAAGTACTGTTTGCTTAAATTGCTTTTGCTGTCACACTCATGATGTCTTCTCCGTCTCTTTCTCTGTCTTCTTTTATTTGTCCAGGGTGACATCCAGCAGCTGCTGATAGTGGCAGACCCCAGGGCGGCCTATGACTACTGTGAAGACTACAGCCCCGACTGTGAAACCCCCAACCACCATGACACCCCCCAGGCTCAGGAACCTGAGGATGAGGTCTGTATCCAGCGGAGGGGGAAATAATAGGGGGTTGGGCGGTGGGGGTGGTCGGGGGGGAGATAAAGTAGGGTCTGTTTTGAGGAGCGCTGGATTCATACTTGTCCTGTTGAAAATTAAGACAGTAAATTTTGAAGTAAGACAATAAAGGAAAAAAACAACAATACAGTTAAGTGATAATGCAGTAAATCAGAATGAATGGCAGAAAACTGAATATGGCCCCATTTGCATAAGGAATAATACTACTACCAGAGTTACAGCTTTATCTTTAGACATAATGTGAGCAAAATTGAAGCTTGAACCTTTGGTTTGGTGACATTTTAGGGCCAGTGTTTTTCTTTGCTTTTTGTTGTGGAGAACATTAGCCTGGCTAATGCCAGAGATGCAGTTTGGGAAGGGTGTAGTCACCTCCCTCTTTCAAGAGGCATCACCAATGGACATAGATAAAAATGCCTCTGCACGCAATTGGATTGGCCTACAACCAATGAGACCAATGATCCAGATGATGTATGCAGAGTGACAGAAAACGTGTCAACAAAGGAGCCTGTTGTAGTTTTGTTGGACCGATAGCTGTCTAGTAATGGCATCATAACAACTTTTGCTGGGGGGAGCTCCTTGGAGAAAATCACTTAAAATGGAAGAACTGAGAGACAGCTGCTCTTTTGTGGCCACCATGTTGGATGTACTGTATACAAAAGCTAGTAGGTATTGTTTTACGCCCTTTGACGCACCAGTTTTTGATTGTTTCCCTCCCCATTGGAGATTCTGAAGTTGGCCAAGAAAGGTGTCTTTGCCAGACATGTCTGCAGAGCGATATCAAATTGCTGGCAGACTCACTTTTTGTTCATGTTATTTAAATACATGCTGGGTCCTGTGTGACATCTGCCCCCTGGTGTTTAGCCCATATAATAGAAATAAAAAGAGATCTCTCTTTTATGGGTCTAGTTGTGGTGATGGCAAAGTGATACTAAGAACACATGTAGGGTTCAGCCCAAAGTTGTTGCCCCTATCAAATTACCAGTACCAATAATTCTGTTACAAAATTCACACAGAAATGTAAGGCAAAAGTAAATGGAAAACTCTTTTTTGCAGTTAGTAGGCTATTGACTTAATAAGGACAAAAAATACAGAATTATTGCACAGTACAGAATTATTGATTTGTGATTGGACAGTATAAAGTAGGAGGTAAACCAGTGAATCTCGGCAAATTTGCCAAGTTCCTTACCCCAGTTTTCATAATTTTCCAGAAAAATTTCAGTGCCATAAATAATGGTTTGACAGTTACTAGTAATGGTAGATACATTTTTCCTTGGTTTAAGCCAGCCCATATTCGTTGTGCCAGAAATACATGAAACAGGAAAAGAATAGTTTACACATGATCTTAAAAAATGTTTTTACAAACATTCCTCTAGCCATAAGGGCTTTAACAGAGACTGGCTGCCGTGAGTTTCTGTGTGAACTCTAATCTGTCTGTTTCTCTAAGCTACTTCACTGATGAAACGTGCTGACATATCAAAATAAAGAGCAGTTTGATCTGAAATTTAAATTTTAATGCTTCTTGCTCTAAAATGCACCATTGTGGCCTCTTCAGTCAAATATCTTAGTCTTTCTTTTCATGATTATATTTTGTTATTTTGCAAGTTCAAGCCTTTTCTGTCGCCTGACATTTTCCTTCACCATTTCACTAAATAACTGATGAGCTCACACTGGAAACTTTTCCTTTTTCCCTGCCATGAAGTCTGAGCCCACTTTGGAGTGGCCCCGTGATTTATATCACTAACGAGTTCTGCAGGCTCTGCCCGGAATCCCAGGGAAATTTAAGCTTTTCCTTCCCCAGCTAGAATCCCAATACCTGGAAAAGTAGATTTTAGATTCCTAGTTAAAAAAAAATACAAAATCAAGAACTTATACTTTATTTGGTACCATGTCCTGGAAAATATTGCTTCATCATCAAGTAGCTCTTCAAAGCCAAGACAAGGAGCTTGTAGATTCTGAGGAGACAGTAGGGAGCAGTTTGAACTTGAGAACATTGTAAATCTGGTTTATTCCTTGTTGATTTCATTGATTTCCAAACTACTGTTGAAAATGTTGATGGAAAAAAACAAGTGAAATTTAGATCTATCCTTGTTTTAATGCACATTTTATCTTTCTTTTATTTGTCTTCAAACCTTTACAACACTATAAATGCCCAAACTGTGGCTTTGAACTTAGCCTCTGAGGATGCACCTTGACCTTTAGCCTACTGGCTCAGCAGTAGCAGTATGCCACAAGCCTGCAGCTGGGTTAAAAGAGGAAGAGACGGTGATGCAAGAGAAGGAAGTGGGAACTCCAGTATTTATGCCTTTCATTCATGCCTGTGGTGAAGACCTTCAACTCGGCCAAGCACTCCAGCACTGTAAATCCTTATAAATCCTCCTTTCTCTATATTCTGACCCTCTCCTCCTACCTCTCTTTTCCCCTGTGAGTCAGTGGAGTTGCTCTGGCCAGGGATTCTTAATTGTATGACCCCCCCCCCCCCCCCTATGACCCCCCCCTCCCCCCGACAGAGGACGCTGAGCCAGCATTGCAGCCGGCTGTGGATATTGTATTATTTTTATGAGCTTAGCAGTTGTCCAGGGACTAATATTTATCCCTGTACTGATAGAGCGTTGCATATCAGGGGTTGGTCTGTTAACTTAATCTGGCCAAGCTGTTTTTCAGCAGTGTTTAAACAAATGTAGATTTATAGACAAAAGGCAAAAGTGGTTCAGTAGTAAAATAACATAACTTTTTTATGGCTGTGGGCAGTCCACCAATGCCAATCTCCTAAAATAATGGTTTCATATTGTAGGTGATATCAGAAATGTGCCCAAGAATTGTTGATACACAGTAATATTTAACAGCATTTCTGATAAGGACTCAAACCACGCATGAATAGTGTTAAATTGGAAGTTTTTGGTTTTAATTAAACTATTTCATAGTGTATTTAACCCTTTTAATTTGAAGGCTAGGGATAGAATTTTTCTTTTGGCCTTCAGGGGCCACCACAGAGGATGATTCGCATATTTGATTTGGCAGATGTTTTTACACTGGATGGCCTTTCTGAAACAACCCTCCTGTTTTTCTAGGCTTGGGACTGGCACTAGGAGTACACTGGATGTGCCCCATGGCTGGGGTCAATTTAGAGTGTCCAGTTAACAATGAGTACCCCAGCCCTTGACCTGGCACAGAGTCTACCTGGCAACCCTATTGTTACAAGCCAAGTTCCCTTTCCGCTTGGCCCTATTCTACTTCAGTTAAATTTAACACTTCCATTTTCCAAATTTGGTCTTCATTGGAACTGGTGTTAAATTGAATCTTACTTTTTACTAAAAATGTACTGTGTGTGAAGCTGGAATCAGGTGTTAATTAGTCTTGAATAGCCTGAACAATCTTGTTTTTATATTTTTGAAGGTTAGTTTGCATGCAGATTAATCTAATGATGTATAGCAAGAGGTCTTTTTTTAACCTTTGGTCTGAACCAGGCTAGCTCTTTCTGTCTTTATGATAAGGTGAGAAGATATAAAGCCACTTAAGTTACTAAATGTCTATTTAACTCAAACAAAAAATAATTCACACTTTATTTAAGACTCACAAAAGCATTCATAGCAGATAAAAAATAATAAAAGGCTGGTTAAAGCCTCTGTGGTGTCTATGATTATATTTCCACTTTGTTGAAATTTGATTATATTCCTTGAAAGAGAATTGTTTTACACTACGTCACTCAAAGACACAATGTTAATGCTCCTTTTTTTAATGGTGCAACTGCATTCTCTATAATTCCCACAATTTACTCACATACTGAGAGCCACAGGAGCTTTGATCTGTATTAAAGAGCCCATTAATGAAACCCCAATGGCTGTTGTTGGCTTACAGGATTAAGTAGTAAAGGCAGGTAAGTTTTACTGGCAGTTAACATCCTGACATCCTGTTGGAAGCAAAAAAGGAATCTTAATTGCCATTAAATTACAGACATGAATTTCTCAATAGGACCATGGCAGGGGGATTGGTTTTAAGGGAATCAAGGATTGCTGTCCTCATCCATATAAAAATGTTTAGTTAATTAGTCTAATATGAATGTGATATTGTCATTATTTGACCATGTTATTTGACCAGCATGAATGATACTAAAATTGTAGTGTTTTAGATGACATGCTCTTATATGCCATGTAAAATAAGTGCAACATATCTTGTGCTGCCTTGTTTACATGATTGCACTCATTGCCCCCCCCATCCCTTTTTCTTTACAGTACACTAACTATGAATATGGTGAGTTCTATGACTACAGTGAAGGAGAGTTAACCACTGATGCTCCCCCAACTGAAAAAGCCAAGACTGAGGTAACAACTAACACAGTTACCATGGCATGTACCATGATAACACATACTGTAAAAATACTTTGCTCCTGCTGTCAGGTCTCTCATTTTCCTTTGCTTTTTTAATTGTTATAAAACTTCAGCTTTGCACTGACAACAAAGTCTTTGCAAATGGTTTAAAACAAATAAGATTCTCCTTACCTTGTTTTACTGTCTTACCCATATTACACGTCCAGTGCTTACATTTTTTTTCCGCTGTTCATGCTCTGATTTCAGACAAAAGTAGGTGGGGACTATTACACGGGTGAGTACGACTACACTACAGTGGATGGAAATCAACCTGAAACGCCCACTGATACTGCAGGGCAAGGACAGGTAACTACAAACACTAACATAATAATCAAGGCACTTTTTGTGTGCTGTAACTCTTTGTTTACTTATTTAAGCAGCATTCACTAAGACAGGTTTATTTCTGCTCGTGTATTTTATACATGAAATATCCTAAAAGAAATGTTAAAAGACGTATTTTAGATGCAAACTCTTGATTGTACCTGTTAACACAATATAGTCTGCAGATTTAAAGGACATTAGGAAAGGGGATAAGTAGGTGGTCTTTTTGATATTAAAATGGTTTTAAACACAGATTATGTAGATTAGCTTGCCCTACTTGTTTATGCTTTTTAACACTCCAGACAACTCTTTGTAACATGACAATTAAAATGCAGGCTCATTTTTTTTTTATCACCAACATACATTATTTCCATAATCACCACTGGAGGTTGGAACCAAACAAAACCTCACAAACATTAAACAGCTCAGGCGAATTCCTGGATTTCCACAAAAATGTGCCTGCATCAAACAGAGTCTGGATAAAGAATGAAGTAGGGAAAACTCAACTAATGGAAAATCAGCAGACAGATGCATCCCCTTTGTTTTGGCTATATCCGCAAATCCTTACTGTTAATTGAGCTAAACCATCACATAAAACACAACATAATGGGGACCATTTGGAGGTTAAACTAAAGCAATACAGCTGTGTGCTCTACCAAGCAAATATCTTCCTAAAACAATGCAAATTATGATGCTGCATGCATCATTAAGATCATACATTAAGATGCTGCATGCATTCACAATGACAGGCCACAAGGTAAACCATGGAAACTTTGCATATCAGATGTTCTGCCATGTCAGGACAACTTTTTAGACACAATGACATGTTGACATGAGACAAGATGTGGTCTTAGATTTTGGATGTGATCATATCACACTAAGGTATTTGTGATGACTTCCCATGGTTTTAAAGGATGCTGCATTATATATATATATATATATATATGCATAATCGTCATATTTATTATATTGAATACATTTGTGAATACTTAATATTAAGTTGAGAATTAAAGCTCTCTGTTTTTGAGCATGAACAAAGTTACCAGATGAATTGCCTGTACTGTTAGTACAATGTCTCCTTTTAATAATCACACCTATGCCTAATAGAGCCAATGCAAGTTGATTCCATTAGTTTAAAATTGTGTGCAACAAACTTTAACTCACATATGGATGCTTTCAAAAACTAGATTTGCATGAGAGGCTGTTTCAATACATTGTTCTTCAAGACACTGTCAACAGTTGGTGCCTAATGATGCATTTGAGTGCATCACTGACTGCAAATACAAAGCTTCAAAGTCCCACTGACCCTATGGAGTCAAAAATCCCTGTTTTTTAATTGTTTTTTACTTCATTGAGATTAAAATTGTTAGATGTTTGTCTAAATCTTTACAAACATCCATGTGCCAATGGTTTGGGATAGTTCATTCTCATTGTTCATAATAGAAAAAATGTGATGCTAATGGAAATAAGAAGGCCTTTTCACTAAACATATGTGTATTTTCACATATGCTGACCTTTGGATGTCATCCCAAATTAGACACAGATGTGTGCACAACTAAGTTGAAAACTCAGGAGTTGAACCTAGTTGTTTTTAGTGGAAGAATTTCAACTGTAGTGCTTGAATACCAATACATTGACTGTTTAATTTATTAAAAACAAACATGTGAATCACAGAAACTGTTCACATGGTGTCATTTCACTAACCAAACCTCTATGTTCCCTCCCTTTTTGACAACCCCTGCCACCTCTTTGCACTGCTTGGACTGATTCCAGAGCTACGATGGTGAGATAGTGGATGATTACATCACCGGTGTGGAACAGGTGGGGGCGGAGCCCACAGTAGCTGTGGAAACCCCTGCCCCAGTGGACGCTCACGAGTCGGTGGACCCTGCCACTGACGTGTATGAGTTTAAGGAGTATGATTTGAAGGAATATGACAACACCAACAAAGAGTTTGTAGAGAAGCCATATGACTATGGTGATTATGGTGATTATGGCCTCACTGACACCAAGCCTACCCCAGTAACATATGAGGAGGAGTTTGGTCCTGGTGTCCCAGCAGAGACAGACTTCAGAGAGAGCAATGTAAGTGATAGAGGGGGTTTAAAGTAATGGTTTTGGTTGGGTTGGGGTCAGAAGAGGTCAGAAATGTGAAAAGATGGAGAGGATAATGGTGGCATTTAATTGCCTTTTTGCTTATTGTTTCTAACGGTTTTGCCTTATACCTACAGCACATGTATATTCAACAAACACAAATACACCAGCAAACTCACACTTTGTCTATCTAAGTCTCCTGGAGTTCAACAGATGTTGACCCTGCTGTCAGAACACACCAACCTTCCATAACCTCTTGACCCACAGTGACCCCTTACTGTTTATCAAAGACATGCCTCTCCCGGGTTATCACACCAGTGATCTGTTTGGATTACCTGACAACTAACTGTGTCTTAGCTAATGTTATTTAATTAAATCCAGATCAATATCAAATAACCAGGCCAAAATAGCTGCTGAGCCACTGTCTGCGGTGGCTTGTTTCCAGCTCCCTTCTTGGCCTCAGGATGCAGCTTCTCAGAGACAGGAAGTGACACAGTCCCCGTCTGGATGTTGGCTTCACATCTGTCTGTTTTTGGGTTATTTTGAACGTCTCTATTAGTGCTCACAACTCTACAGTCTCGGGGCACCATGGCCCAACTCCATGACATTCTCAAAAACAGCTTCAACTTCAGACTTAATTGTACAGTATAGTGGTTTCTGAACACACTGCTGTAGGTGGGTTGTGAATTCCACTTATGTGAAGTCATTGTATGGATAGTGTCAGGTGACGACCTCCACATTTGTGCACAGTTGGGGTCTCTTTTTTGTTTTGTTTTTTTCTTCTGCAGTCCCAGGCATTTAGAATGCTTAGTAAATAGTATTTCAACCAAACTCTAAATTATAGCTCCCTCTAAATTATTCTTGAGGTTTATTTTTCCAGCAATCAAAAAAATAATTGCTTTCACCCTAACAGTCAGCACTTTGTTTTACACAACCTCTATAAAAGTGAAGACACCCAGGTTACCATACAGGGGCATCTGCTGTGCATTGGTCTCACATTTTCCATTTTTTGGCTGTCAAACTGTGGGTTTCAAATGTTTGGCCAAATAAATGTTACTGTGTAAAAAAAGCTCATTGTCTGTCTTCTGTCTATAGGTGGGTGGAAGTCAAAGTTACCTGGGGGAAAAAGGAGAGAAGGGTGAACCTGCTGTCATTGAGCCAGTAAGTATTATCAGTAGTATTAAACATCACATTTAAAAACAAAAAAAATATAAAGACAACAGCCTGTTTCTATTAAAGCTGTATGATGTTAGTCAGTTGCAACAAACGTTTAAATTATTCATTCACAAATGATCAAGGATGCTTTTGAGATTCAGTCACTTGCTACATTTGGAAATAGTGTCAGATTCGTGCGGCCACATCTTTTAACAGTGTGAACACAAATTTATGCTAGGTCACACAGTGAAGGGCCGCAGATCTAAACTGATCTGGTTCGGCCAACACGTGTTGAGATAAATGTCATATTTTAAATTTAGTGATTTCTATCTTATCAGCCAAGACTTTCCAACTGTTGCACTCAAAGATTTACACATTTACAAATGCCTAGGTCAGTTTCTCTGCATATTTTCTGAAGAATATGGTTTTGCTTTTATGTTATCCTGAACGAATGTCCTTTTTTAATCTTTTTTTATTTAAAACCAGATTAGTTTTTTTATTAATTTCAGAGCAACTCAAAGTCCCATTTTTTATCAAGGCAATTACAAACAACACAACAGTATAGGGTACAGTATAAAATTTAGCAGTAAATTTGCACCTTTCACTTCCAAACTTAAATAAAGATGATTAGGTTGTCCAGTGTGGGCTATTGTAAAAAAGTTCTGTAAAACATTCAATTATTTTCAATTCAATTATCTTTTTGTGCCAAGTGAAGATATTTTCACCTAAATTTTACACACTGGACCTTTAACTCTCATCTTTGATCAAATAGCCACAGACAAAGCAACCAGTGTTTTACTGGTTTACCTCTTATACAGACCTTTTCTATAAATTTTACCACTGTAGCGTAAATGTAGACTGAAATATCAGCTGCAGTTAATGTTGTTTCTCCTATACCATTTATATATATAAACACTGAAGAACTTCTTTGCCTCAAACCTGGAACAATGGCTATTCTCCATTGCCTCTGGCTTTACAAGCTACCCTATAATGCTACTGTATCCACTTTTTTTCAATTTTTTTTCCAGGGAATGCTTATAGAAGGATCCCAAGGAGCCCCCGGCCCAGCAGTGAGTATCACGTTCTCTCACACTCCTGTCTGCCTTTACACAGATGGAGAACAGCTAAAGAGGGGAAAAATGTCTTTATGGAAAGAGTGTCAGACCTGATTGCCAGTGAAGCTTGAGTAGGGAGAGACAGTCAAAATGTGAATTTGTTCATGAATGCGTGTGTGTGTGTATGTGTGAGAGAGAGAGAGAGAGAGCACAAAAGGGAGAGAGAGAGAGAGAGGGAGAAGAGAAAGAGAACGAGAAGAGGGGTTTGGGGATATTTTATTTTGAGGCTTGTTTCTTTTTGAACCTGTCTCCTTGGTCTGTGTTGGCCTGCATATTTGAAGTATTGTTAGACTGAATGTGGTGGGAATGCTGATTAGCAGCAGTTTGGGATATAATATGTGTGTGTGGTTTCAGGGTGTTCCTGGTACCCCAGGATTGCAGGGTCCCCCGGGTCCCCCTGGAGATCACGGTGAGAGGGTGAGTGAAGGCTGGCCGCTTCCCACGGGTGATTACAGATGTTACTGAGAAACTCTGTCACTCATTCTCCTTTCATTGTGAATCGGAAGAAATAGTTTAAAAAAAAAACAACAACAACAACAACAACACACATTTGCAGGTATCAGTTACAATTCCAGATAAGTTGTACAGCAAACAAAACATGTTTATAGGCTTAAGTAACACATGTTGTGTTACTTAAGCCTATATGTTTAAGTAACACAGATTATTAAAAAAACAAAAAACAAAAAAAAAAAAAAAAAAAAACTAAATCTTCCCCATTAATCTTGTGGGGTTAGTAGAGTCTGAATGAATAATACAATTGGACACAGCTTGCTACTGCAGCAATGAGATGCCCATAAACTATCCGTATGGCAAAAGGGGAGCACTATGGAGAAACAGCTGTTATGCTACAGGACTTGTGAGGCAATTGAGTTGGCTAAAATGTGTAAAAGTCTAAACTTTCTCAAAGCATTTTTCCAAGCACTGTGGGATTCCACTCATTTATGTGATTGTTTTGATGACACAGAATAAGTGCTTGTCCCCTCCAGAAGTCTTGGTCTCTGCTATTCTTTAACCCAAATGTGATGGCCCCACACCCATCTGTCATCACCCTTTAAGCACATCAATTATGCTTAACCCTTTCTTTGCCAACTACAAAGTATCCTGCACGTGCTTCCTCCAGTATAGCTAGCAATCCTCACCAGTATAAAAGGGTTATTGTTCCACAGGGTTAAAGTGATCAAAAATATATTTACCCTGTCTAAAAGTCTCTCCCCCTCCCTTTATTTCCTCGCATAAGAAAAATTCTTGCTGAGGATGGACAGGGATTAAAAGTGACTCGTTTCTGTAGCCTTGTGTTTTTCTGTTGCACAGTGTCTGCCTGCTCCCAGCGTTTGACCGGCTCATTTCACTCAGGATCACTGTCCTCTCCCTTTTCCTTTAAAATACCACATTCCCAGCTATGTAAGCTGGTCATTAACGTTAGATGCTGATACGCTTACTGTAACAGCAATAGCTGAAGAATATTTACCACCTCTGAGGCAAGGCAGATGAGAACACATGGCATCAGTTAAAGGCAACAGATTGAAATCGCAGCACGTGACAAGACTAATTAGATCCTCTGGAAACAATGGGTTCTATTAGGCTTGACCTGATTTACAACACGTGTTTTGTGAATTTATTGAATTAAATCAAGTCACATTAAAATGTAAATGTCTGTTCTTGCTGTCTTTATTAACTATGAGCAACTTTTATCAATAATCAAGTCTGTCAGCATGTAACATTGCGACATTGCTTGAATAGATTACATGCATTAGAGATACATGGGCAGCAGCCACAGTATACCTGTATGGGTTTCATAAAAAAGTATAAGATAAAAAGCAAGTGAGTTCCAGACAAAATGATGAAATAATTGTCAATAATTGTTGAAAATATTAATCAGTGCTCACACTAACCACCAGTATATGTGAAGTGAAATATTGCTGCACATTGAGGATCATTGAATTGGTAAAAAAAGAAAAAGAAAATAATAACAATAATAATTGGTTTGTGTTGCAAGTGTACAGTGTATGTAAGAATTAGCATTGACTACAGATATGGGGCTACAGAGGTCATTGGAACACAATGTAGGACTCTTTTCCATTTCCCTTTCCCTTTCCCAAACGCGTCCCTAGGTTAATTTTGGACTTAATGCTAATAGCATGCTAGGCAGGGTTAAAGCTTGAATCTGATTCATGAGAGCTGCCTAATGTTTTTTTCTGTGTGCTGTCACTGGGGTTAGCTAGCTTGGTATGGTCAGAGGTGGTCTTCCCTTTTTTGCGTTGGGACTTTTTGCTTCCCTGATATCGATAATGACTTGTTAACAGCTAATTAACACCTTTGTAGAACAAGTTCAAAGTTTTGTTTATCCCTTGTAGTGTCTGTGTGAATGCATATTTGTAGACATGCTCAGACCCTCTGTCCATGCCGAATGTGCCGAATGTCAAGCTAAAATCCCCTCAAGTTTGCATTTTAGCATGCTAATTTAGCTTATCAAAGCTAATGCTAATGTTGCTAACCACAGCACATTTGAGCCAAATCTCCGCCTCAAAATAATTGAAAGATGAAAGTCTTAAAACTAAATATTAGATAAAATGGTCCTTGCAAAAGGAGTGTATCCCTTCTAATTTGTGCATTACATTGTATTTCCTGGGATGCATCTAGTTTTATAGCTTCACAGGGCCATAGCTTCAGATTAGTTTTTTTAGTTTAGACAGTGCCGTTCTGAATAACCATACCAACCATATGGCCCTCTTAATGAAAATACAAAACATTCATTGTCTCTGCTTGTGACTGCATCAAGGAGTAGTCATTTATCTGTCAGTAGGAAGCAATTAAGTGTATCAAATGACCTGCTCATTAAAGTTATTGTTGTAAATAAACAATGGCGTTCGCTGTGCATAGATTAATCTTTCAGCCTCTGCAATGATGTTGTTAGGAACACCTCTCAGGGGTCATAGAGGAAAGGAAAGAAAAATATATGACTTTCCTATTCACCACATTTAATTCATTCTTCTTTGCAATGTTGTTTGCTGGCACACAAAACAAGAGCTGATCTGAATCAAAGTAAATGCTTAAGTTAATTAAAATACTAAAGAGTCCTTTTGAACAGCATCATTGTTTTAAATGAGGGTTTTTCTTTAGTTAGTTGTATTCAACTGTATTACTCATCCACCCAAAGGAATGATATCTTTGTGTTCAGAGAAGAACCAATTCTTTTTCCTCTGACTTTTCAGGGTCCTCCAGGGCGTCCTGGTATTCCTGGTTCAGATGGTGTCCCTGGGCCTCCAGGTACCATTCTGATGCTTCCAGTAAGTTCTTGTGCTTTCCACATGACCAACGGGCTGCCTGTTGTGTTTCCTTAATTACTGTGCACTCACTGTTCATCTTAGGCACTAGTCTGTGAACACACTTCATTTAGTACAATTACCTCACAACATCACCAGCAGGCCAAAGGATTGTGGCCTTATTTTCTTTGGGTTACAAATCACTTACATTGTAAATGTCAGCAAGTGCAATGGAGTGGAACCAGTGACTACAGTGGGTTGGAAAAGCATGGTGACATATACAGTCACATGTCTGTGGGTGTCTGTGTGTGAGCTTGTAATTGTTACCTCTTTACTTTTCTGGCATAAACACTGACTTAGGGACCACTAGTCCACATGGAGACCAAAACCTGGTTCTAATGAGGTAGAACCTAATTTCTGAGGAACCATTTACATTTAGGGCTAAGATTTGAATTGTGGTTAGGTTAAGGTTGTTGTTAGATGTTAACTGGTTATGGCTAAGGCTCAGACTCAGCACATATTTGAACCCACTCACCAGGGGAGGCCACGAGTCTCATTAAAAAGTCAAGTCAATTTATTCTTAATAGTGCTTCTTTTTCGTTTTACATTTTTGCAATTGACAGTTCCGCGCAGGTGGGGAGTCACACAAGGGACCCGTTGTTTCTGCCCAGGAAGCTCAGGCTCAAGCCATTCTTTCTCAGGCAAGGGTGAGTACCAGTTGTAAGTGTGACCTCAGCACTTTGTTGTGAGTTAAAAGAACAATTCAATTGTGGTACTGAATAACCAGTGGCACCAGCCTTCTGTACTGGCTTGTGGCCATTTGCTTTCTGTCTAATTCTCCCTCTCCCCTTTAACACTTTGTCTGTCCTATTCAAATAAAGGGAAAAACATCCCTCCCTAAAAAGAGCAATTTAACTGTGGATTGTTTTGGTTTATTCTCATCAGCAGCAACCCAAGATGCAAGACTGTGGTTTTAACACCTCAGCCAATAAATGTTTTCAGTGCTATTTGAAGGATTACACCAAAAGCAGTTTATGATTTCCATAAAATTTGTGGAGTGGTGGGGTTTGACCCAAGGAAACACCCATTAAGTTTTGGATCAGATCTGATATGGATACTGGAATTTTGTTTTCCTTAGTAAAGGACTGTTTTGTGTTGCTGGAAGTACTGTATGTTACTCTTGCTTTATATGAAATACCAAATTACTGTATTTACTACTACTACTAATAATAATAAATATAATAATAAAACAGATTTTTTGTGAATAATGAAAAGAGCAATCATTATCCACAAGTTATTAGCCTATAAACACAATATTGATCTGTCAGATCAGGTATTAAAAACTCGTGCTGAATCTACTTAAAACCAAGTTCCTGTTATTCTTTAAAACCAAAATTATAAAGCAAAAATGTTCCACTGTAAAAGAATATCCATTATTTAGAGGGTTCCAGAATATAAATACCTTGATATTTGGATAGACAACAAACTTACATTTGAATACATATTATGCAGTCGTAAATATAACACTAACTTTCCTATGCTCTCTAGGAAAAACTGTCTGATGCAGTTTTTCTCTTTTCTCCACATGATGGTGATGTGATTTATAGACATGCCTCTGCTTCTGCTCTCGAACCCTTGCTGTTTATCACTCTGCCCTCACATTTACCACCTGTGATGCTCACATTGCATCCTGCTTGGAAAAGCTGGGTGGTCCTCTCTTGTGACAGACATGAAATGTGTTTGTATTTGTTCATGTACAAGGCCCTTATGAGGAAGCGAACTATTTTTGTATGACTGGTGTTCTGGACCATGCTCAACTCGGTCTAATGATGTCTCTACAGTTGTGCTTTTCATTTTTGAGCTCCAACCACCTGCATATTCCCACAATACTGCACAATTTAAATCCATGATTACAAATCCTTCAGCAGCCTTCCCCAAATTCTTAATCCTTACTGGTTTCAACTGCACATTTTACTTATAATTCAGAATATTCTCTCTTTTTGTGCATTTTATGTCATTTATGCTGTAAATTTCTAGTTATATTGTAAACAAGGTCAAGACCCCAGTGATTTCTAGAGTTTTAACAAAGGTTAAAACCCACAACAGATTTTCACACCCACTCAGGGATGATAACCATAGCAGTGTTAAAAGCAAGGTTGAAATATGTGGCTTTGAGCAAGGTGTGATTTATCATAGAACACATGGAGGCCATTAAGTGTGGCACAAACACAAAATATTCACACTTTCACAACAATTCATGAAGCTGGAGGACTGCCAATAGTAGTGTTTAGTCATGTAAAAGCTGAAAGTTAAAAGCACTTATCACCTCTCTACATTTGTCCTTTATGACAAAGCTTTGACTCAAAGAAGAAATAGAGAAAAATGTGGCAGTAGTAGAAGTGGGCACAAATCTTTAGCGGTATTTGTATTCTGCTAATGTATAGAAATACATTGTGCTGTGCAATGGTTCCTAAACACTGGCTCAGGACCCATAGATGGGAGATATTTTACACCTGAATTTGCCCACTGTCTTTAGTGAAGATTTATGTGTTTACGTTTTAAGTAACATGCATTAAGTGACATTTTAATGAAACTTCCAAACAATCACGGAAATTATTCATTTACCAATTCAAAAATTATATTAGGTGTTATTGATATAGCTACATTATGGACAAATCTTTTGTCAGGAAGGAAATTGTACTTTTGGTCACAGAACGGATAATTTTAGTGTCAAAAACAAAAGAACTACTAACATACAGACCTGGATGTACTTCCCATGCAACACATACTGTAGATGATCAGATTTCTTTTATTGGAGGTGTTTGAGGAAGAAATACTGTTTCCTGGATTCCAAAACAGAAGCCTCTTGGATGAGAATTGTAATGTCGTCAAGAAAAACTTTCGAATGTCCAGTTGCTACTGACTCATTGTGTTTTGGATAACTATTACCTGGATGAAGGAGACTACGCAGACATGTTTTATGTATTCATCCATTTGGTATTGACATTGCACTATTGCACTGTTTGCTGACCGGTGTTTTATGACTTGTTTCTGCCTGATCCACAGCTGGCTATGAGAGGTCCTCCAGGGCCGGCGGGCATGATGGGAAGATCTGGTCCTGTGGTGAGTTTAGTACACAAACCCCCATCATTTTCTTAACACACACTTCCATAATTCAATTCAATTTTATTTTATTTATATAGCGCCAAATCACAACATACATTATCTCAAGGCACTGTACATAGTAAGGCCAACCTTTACAATATTACAGAGAGAAAAGAAACCCAACAGTTCACACAATGAACAAACACTAGGCATCAGTGGAGAGAAAAAAAAACCTTTTCTGGAAGAACCTATAATCTACTAAGAAGAGAATTTTGTTGTATTTGATTCCATATATGTACATCAAGAGATGTAGCCTTATTGATTACATAGAAATAAATACAAAAAAACTGCTGCTCACCTAAATTATGCATTTTATTCATAACAAGAACTCTCACATACAGTCTTGTATAATTGTAATAGCTAAGTTTTTTCTTAATAGAGTTAAACATCTTAATTCATAATTCTTGGACACATGAGAGATTTTGCGTACATGTATAGGAGAGATAAGTTGTATTTTTACAGTGCAAGTTGAGAAAGTTAATGTTTTATGTGTTTGGATTTACATGAGGTTCTTCTCCAACTTTGATTATGTTGGTTTGTAAGATAAATGTCTTGAGCAAAGACATATTCACTCACTAAATGTGTGCCTGTGTTTGATAGGGAGTTCCTGGTGCTCCTGGACTCAAAGGTGACAGTGGTCTCTCTGGACCACAGGTGAGATAAGACTGTTATTCCATATAAGATGTAGAAACTATATATTTTTTTGTTTTGATCAGTGGTCATTGTGATATTATGTCTATCCTCTATTGAATAAACATATTTGTTTTCACTTTTATTCCGTAATACTGTTGTTTTGCGTTTATTCTTGGTAGGGACCCAGAGGTCTTCAAGGTGCGATGGGACCTGTAGGAAAGCCAGGAAAGAGGGTAAGAAGACTTTTATCTTGATTCAAACAGAAAGAAAACAGAAAACATTAAAGGACTCCTCTGGTGTTGAAAAAAAAAAATTTAAATCTGCATATTTCTGAACTACCATGCCCAATGAGTGAAGCCTCTCTAGTTTTAAACATGGCCTTATTTCAAAAACAGTCAGCTGCTCTCAATGTTCCTCCCTGTGTGTTGCGTAAATTCATAAAGTCTTGTTTATTTAACAATGAACCAGTCAGACAAATGATACAATCTTCCTCCTTTGTTTGTTCTGCATGACCTTTCAAGACAATTGAATATTTTTTTAATGTCATTACAATGTCACCTGGCATGATGATGATGATTTGTTTGTCCTCCAGGGCCGTAATGGTGCCGATGGGGCCAGAGGATTGCCAGGAGAGGCCGGGGCAAAGGTAGAGTATGCATCAAGTTTTTAAAGAAACTGCCTCTCGGCTGAAATCACTGTTTTTGGAAAAGACAATACTTGTCATGTTAAGAGTTTATCTTCTGTCCTTTTTCAAGGGTGACCGAGGTTTTGACGGCCTCCCTGGTCTTCCTGGAGAGAAGGGACACAGAGTAAGAACATTTTGGAAAGAAATAACATTCCAGAGTCTGTAGTCCCAAATCCTTGTTGATCCAGTCATTGCTGCCTTGCTACACTGTACTTACTGCAGCAATAGTGTTGAGCCACCTCCCATCCATCTCATATGAGATGGATGTATTGCGCTCTTGATGGTGTTTGACCCAGTTACAAGAGGTGGGAACTGACTTCAGAACCACTCGGACTGCCTTCAAGCAGGCCTGGAAGGGAATAGGAAGTGCTGAGTGAGGAATTTGGACCTGTATGAAGAACCCAAAAAAGAGAGGACAGAAAAAGGGGTATTTCTAGACTGGCTTTCATGCCTTATCCTATACTGAGTAATTACAGGGCCACCACAGATAGACCATTGCTTATAGAGCACCATGAATAGTTGAAACTATATATAGGTCAATGCCAATTGTGGTGTCTATGCTTACTGTAGATTAAAGACAGTTTTTCTTTCACTTGCTCTCTTTAATCATACTTTATATAACTTCTCTGGGACTGTGGTCTATCTTGTGGTCTAATGCCCCTTGTACTCCTAACTGATAATCTTTTTCCTGTGATCTTTGTCTCCAGGGAGAACATGGTCCCACAGGTCCACCAGGACCTCCAGGAGATGATGGCCCAAGAGTAAGTAGTACCCCAGTGACCATACAACTTTAACTTGTTCTCAAGACTCGTTAGAATTTCTCTGCCTTCCTTAATAAACCACTGTTTCTCATCCTATCCAAAGGGTGAAGATGGCCAGGTTGGACAGAGAGGTGTGGCTGGGGAGGGTGTAAGTACATGCATGCCCTAGATAAAAAGATTGATAAGGGATTCTGGAATTGTAGAAGAATATGATGAAATTATAACTCTTTTCCTTTGGTAGTGAAGGAATGGAAGGGGGGGAAGGAAAAGAACTTATTTTTTCCCCCGACATTCATTTTGGCAATTATTTTAATACCGGGCCTCGCCCTCCTCTCTTCTTGCAGCAGCATCAACATTCCTGCCTACAATGACCATTGAGCTCAGAACCACAACCTTGCCAATTCCGAATGGCTCTGAATAACAGATTAGAAAATTGACCGGGGGAATGTGTTGGTCTGTCGCTACACATGAGAAACTGCCATATTCTGCCTAGTTCGGTCTAAATGGACCAGAGTTGCATGAAAAATGGTTTGCTCACTGTCATAATCAAAACAATATTGTCCTTTTAATAAAATAGTTGCAGACTATGTCATCACACGGTGTCCATTAGAAACAAAAAAAAGCACTGCCAGTGAACTGATTTCTACTGCATGACTTAAGCTTGAGAATAATAAACAGTTCTGTTGCTCATTTCCTGAATTGCATTTGTAGTTACCACTTATGACCTCTTGAGGTCAGTATTTTGCACAGTCAGCCTAATCACTGAAAGGATTTGAAATGCACCTTATAAACTGAATTGTATGCCACTGTATTTCACACTCTGTATCAGTCAGGTTAGCATAAATTATTGGACTTATTTACATGATGTGATTTAACTTATCACTGTCTTGATATGCAGGGTCCTAGAGGTTTGCTCGGCCCCAGAGGGTCTGCTGGTCCTCCAGGACAGCGTGTAAGTATCACTTCATCCTCTTACTACTTTCTATTTGTGTTCTAGTTCAATGAGCTACACTTTCATAGTCAAATTCTGATTTTTCTACAGGGTCTTCCTGGACTTGATGGGCAAGCTGGCCCCAAAGGAAACATGGTGAGAACTTTTCCTGTCGTGTTCTTTAACACATGTTTGGACATTGGAAAGTATAGAGTCTACTCATTTGCTAGTTAAGGATAGTAGAGTATCATCATTTGTGAACAGGCCTGGAGCTTTAGTAAAAAACTTGAAAAATTCTTTGTGCTCATTGTCCCATCACACACTCAGCTTCCCTGTGGGTCCCAGTGGGATGTTTTGAATGAGATAAAGTGATCATTGGTCATGACAGTTGGACAAAGCCACACATTGTCTGTGGACAGTGAGTCACTCAGTCACAGAGCCAATGATCCAAAAGAAAAAAAAAAAAAACATCTGTTAGCTGTTGAAAGAACACACAACAATATAAATTTCTTTCTTTTCATTGATTTCGCCAAACCAGATATTGGTCTGAAAGTTGCAGTATTCAAAATAGCAGAGGTTTTATTTTTACATTTTTTCATTATGGCAAACCTAATATTTCTGAATCCAGCATTTGTATTTAGTGTTTGTTATCACAGCTGGCACAGGCTGCCTTATAAGGCTCTAGTCTGTCTGTGACTCACGGAATCTCTGCAGAAATACCACTCATTGCACCAGTGAGCCTCATTCATTTTAATCCACTCCCACATGGCCTTGCATCATGCAAAAGTGTTTCATCACCAATCTACACCAGCTCGGCTTCATGAGCCAGCAAATCACATTTCTTCTCACTGTTTTTGTATTGTGTATTCTTGACACACATTACATTGAAGCCAATTCAAACCTGCCAGACAAGGTCACCCAAGGTTTTCTCTCAAGCCATTGCCATAGTTTTGATGTGAAATGCATTTGCAGTTACTTTCACATGAACCCATATCTGGAGCAAAAATAGAGATGCAGTGAGGTTTATCTTCACCTTTGCTGTAAACAGTATATAATTTTATCTAGTATATTGACAATATTGGCCCTTTTAAGGGTTTGTGTAAATTTATGTGATAGTTTGGAAGAAATGAAAGCAACTATAAAATATTAACTGCATCTTCTCCTTTTCTTTTCTTACATAGGGTCCACAAGGAGAGCCAGGGCCTCCAGGGCAACAGGGTTTGCCTGGACCACATGTAGGTTTCTCCTCTTTCCTCTCTGTCTTTTTGTGTTATTTTGTCCTTTCAAACCACATTTCAGCACTCTGTCTCCATTGCAGTGTGTCCCCCTCTCTCTATGTTGTCTTTATTTGTTTAATGTCTTCTCTCCCATTTTTTCCTTGTATCTCTTCTTTTTATGCTCCTCTTTGCTCAAATCTGTTTTTCAACTGGAAGAAATCAGGTGATCACTCGCACCCCTGGTTTCGTAATCAGATTTGGTTTTGAATTTATCTCTCTCTCTCTCTCTCTCTCTCTCTCTCTCTCTCTCTCTCTCTTTGTGTGTGTGTCTTTCTCTCCTCTCTCTTCTTTCTGGCAATCCTATATTGCTTCAGTCATCAACAATGTTTTGAAAATAAAGACAACAACCTAATTTAGTTCCAAAATGTTGAGATGTATTACGCTCATTCAATAGCACTGTACCTTATTACATGTACCAGTTGGTGGCACAAGTGAAAAAGATTCCATTTTGGAGTCATGTTTAATAAAAAACAGCACACCCAATATTGTAGCCAGCGTTTAGTGACCATTGCCAGGTTTTCAGTCCTGAAGGCTGGACAGGACAACATAATTCCTCTGGAAAATATTAGTAGGAACCTGTCTTGGTTGGTATAGAGGTTGAATAAATAACTTGTTCCTTTTAGTTATACCTGCCCTGAGGTAGATTGATGCATTCCTGTGATGGCATTGAACCCTTGGAAGAATAACATAGCTCTTTCATTTTCAAATTTCAAATCTCATAACATCTTTTTTTACATTCTTCATGGGGTGACTTCTCAAGAGGAGTTAAACGTGTGTGACTTTGAAATTTAACTGTAAAAAATAATGAACCTCCCTTTGCACAGCTGAGTGACCACATTTGGAAAAAAAGGGGGGGAGGGGGCATGGAGAAGCCAACCAACAAAAACAATATATAGTCTGAGAAAAATAGAGTATAAAATACTGTATGTACAAATACATCACACAAATATTTCCCAAATGGACAAAACCAATGTTCTTTCCCATATTTCATTTTGAATATCATAGAAACCATGTTGTGAAAAATGTCTGGTCTAATGAACATCTGTCCATCTTCTTTTAGGGTCTTATTGGTCCTCAAGGTCCAATTGGGCCTCCTGGTGAAAAAGTAAGTTGAGAAGGAAAATGGTCCCCCCACACAATCCACTCACCACAAGTCTGCTGTACCGATAAGTGGATGTTTGAGTCAAGACCACATAAGTGATTCTGCAGATTCACGTCTGTCTGTGCTATAGGCCCATACTGGCTCATCTCCACAGCAGTTATGGATAAAACACACAAAGATCAATAGTTTAGTTGTTCTGTGGATATTAATTTTGTTAACATCCGCCTGTCTATTTGTTGTCCTTCCTTCCCTGTTTCTTTCTCTAGGGACCTCAAGGTAAACAAGGTTTGGCTGGTCTTCCTGGTGCTGACGGTCCTCCTGTAAGTCCCTGTTGACTCCATTTTAATTTTGTACATTTATTTTCCATACAAAAACTAACACATCTGAGAGCCTGTTGATAAATGACATCTCTGAATGCTCTAGGGTCACCCAGGAAAAGAGGGTCCTGCAGGCGAGAAAGGAGCCACTGTAAGTACTGTAGCTTCTTTTTAAAAAACATGAATGTATTTACAAGTTACCTGAAGCTAAGGCCATTTTTCAGAATAATTACATTCGCCGTTTGTTCAGAAATTAGAGTGTCTACGAGTCAAGTCCAATATAGGCCCACAATTTAGATAATATCAAGTAACTCCTCTTGGTTTATATGGTCAGTATTTAGTCTGAGATTTTAATATACCAAATTAGCTCATGCTGTAGCTCATGCAGTAAACTCCTACCATTTCAGACATGGAGATCATACAATTCATGTAAAATACATGACGCAAATGATTGTATTCTGTGTGCTGCAGTAAATTTAAAAATTAATACAAATATTTTTTTTCTTTTAAATATACTGTATGTTGGTACTGTGTGTTTATGATTAACATTAAATGGTTATAATGGAAAAGTCATCAGAGACCATTATCTAATACAGCAGATCACGTGACTGTCTTTTTATAACTTTTAGGGTCATCCTGGTCCTATTGGCTCTATCGGCTACCCTGGGCCCCGTGGTGTAAAAGTAGGCTCTATCTTCGTCACCCCACCATCATAAATTAAAATTTTACATTTTCCTTGAATGCCATTTTTATGCTATTCTTCTGTCTCCAGGGTGCTGAGGGCATAAGAGGCCTCAAAGGTGGCAAAGGAGAAAAGGTACAGCACTCCACTCTCCTCTTTCTCTTTGTCAGATGTCATTTCTTGTAAAACTGACGCATCAGAGTTCCTGCTCAAATGAGGCTTTCTTTGAATCCAGCAAGTGGAAAAAAACCCTTAAAGGCCCATCAAGCTGGCAGTTAAGTCGTCATGCCACTGAGCTGTAATTGAGTGTGGAACATTAAACTAGAATGAGGCAGTTTGTAGAGTAATTTCAGCAGAGATTGATCTGTTGGCATTGTTTTCCTCGATTGCTGTGGTTGAACGTATCCTGCTGCTACCTTGGCTTTCCCACTAAATTTTCAGGGAAACCAAGTTTTTCAGAATTGATTTTAAAATCCCCATATGCCATAAAAAAGCTTCCTCAACTTTGATTTACCTGGGTTGTATTAGTCCTAACCTGTGGGGAAATTATTTTACCAAATCCAAGATTTCAAGTTCCAAACTTTACATTTCATTTTTATTGCATTGTGATTTATTACCTTGGTGGATTCATGCATGTAAATATGGCAGTAAAAAGTAATAATTTACCTACACCTATGATATAAAAGGTTTGTGAATAACAACATTGAAGGACACAGCTTTCATGAAACTAAGAGCTGCAAAATGTATTCTCAAACCGAACCACCAGATGTCAGTAGAATATAGCACTAAAACAGATTCAACATTACAAGACCGTACATGAATGCTTCACTCAGTAGACCACTAGCTGTCAGTATTGATCTGACATAGGGAGCTTTTATATCTGCTGGCATTACAATACACATCACATTTTTTTAAGTTTTTATCACTGTTTTTTGTTACCTATGAATAATAAATCAAGTTTCATCATGTTTATATATGTGTATGTGTGTGTGTGTGTGTGTGTGTATGTCAGAATTGATATTTTAGTGAAATACGTGAGTCCTGTCTCTGTGATACCGGATAGATTGAATAACAATTACATTTTTACATCCAGGGAGAAGACGGATTTCCTGGCTTCAAAGGAGACATGGGTCTCAAGGGTGACAAGGTGAATTATCATCTGTAAAGAAGGAAAAAAAAAAAAAGATTTTGCTTTCACAAGAAAAAAATAAAAGAAGATATGTTGCCATAGGAAATCACTTTGTTTACATTTGATGTCTTTGCATTAAGGGTGAGGTTGGTGTACAAGGACCCAGAGGGGAGGATGGTCCAGAGGGCCCCAAGGGCAAATCAGGACCCAATGGAGAATCTGGCCCCATTGGATTAGCTGGAGAGAAGGTAAATGAGTCATACCCAAAAAGTCTGTGTTGTAAAATCATACCATCATTTATTATTACATGATTAACCTGCTTAAATGCAAGTCAGTCCTTAGAATATCACATACATAAGTTGATATAGCCGAATGAGGGCTATTGAAAACAGAACAGAGTAAAAAATAGTTGTTCTCTATTTTAATAGGGATCTAGTAAGAGTTGTATTAAAATGATTTGAACTTAAATGGCACATGTCTGTGTTGAATAGCTCCCTACAGTTGTGTAGTTTTTTTTCACGCTCTTAACTTTGATTGGCTCATTTCTCCAGTGAATATCTAGTTGTGTAGTGCTGCAGTAATTATACTCTTCAAAAAAAATAAATAATAATAATAAAAATAATAATAATAATAATTAAAGGTTACAGGGGGTGTAGATCTCATTAGATTATAAATGGGTTCACTTCTTTTTTTTGGGTAAAACTGTACCATAAAAACATAGTAATTGTTTTAACCAAATTTAACATGCTACATTTTTTGGCTAATCCCACCTGGTGCAAAGGTCATGGGATATCTTACGTTTGTATCACTACATTTCACATTTTGCCAACACCTTCAGCTTGGCTTATACAAGTGATGCAGCAGTAAAGTAAAAAAACACCAGATGTAGATTCATATGCACTGTTTAAAAATTATATGACTTGGCCTTTTGTTAAATCGCACCCGCGACAGTTACGTAACATTCTGTGTAATGCTTAATAACTGTGCAACGTTTGAAACATCCCATGTGCAATTCTACATGGATGATGTCATATTCATAAATTAGGTATGATAAAACTTTATATGCAATGCTTCTGTTAACTTTACAGTGGTCTCTATTGACACACAGAGAGAATTTAGAGTGTTTTTTTTGCTTTGTTTCTCTTTGCTCCTTTTGTAGGGAAAACTTGGAGTCCCTGGTTTGCCTGGCTATCCCGGAAGACAAGGCCCCAAGGTGTGTGTGATAAACTTAACTCCATGGCTCAATGTGGAGAAATTCCTGTTGTGCAGGCAGCCATATATCAGCCATAACACAGTCAGTAGCTATAGTATGTTTACATGCACAAAATGTCTTCATTCTGAAAAGATTTGTTCAGATTGAAATTCACAATTTGCAAAATTTAATGATCCGATTTTGGTGCACATGCATCAGTCATTCAATCAGAATGGACTATTTTGACATGCAGAGTTGGCTAATTATCTGGGACTAGAAGCTGCTGCTTCTGCTTCCTTAGTAAACGAAAGCCCCCCTCACTGTCCACTATCCATCTCATTTTCTTCCTCTTTTTTTGGAATGGAAATACAGTGGTAACAAAGGAATCAGAACTGTGATGGCACCAAACTGGAAAGTCTTGATCGGATTGACTGTTATATGTTATATGAACACTGATAAGCATACCAGCCCTCTCTTTTAAAATGAAATGTTTTTCAAAATGGGCTGTACTGGATCAGAGTTTTCCGAGTGGCATGTTTACATGACATGTTTTTATTTATCAGGCTTTTATTATGATTGCTTGTGTCCATGTGAACATAGCTACTGTCCTAGTCAAGGACAGTTCAGCAGAAGTGGAGATAATGTGCAGTAAGTAACGTAGCAGTTGAAGGACACTATGCAGACTGCCATTCAGTGGCTGCCTATGTCTGTGTCCTTGTCTCTGACTGTGTGTGTTTTGCTGTCCATACACTGAATGTGTATTTGTACTGTTTTTACTGTATTGATTGTCTCTGCGTATTATAAAGGCCTGACTAATCAGTATTCACTCAAACCACACTTTGCTTCCTCATGCTTTTTTGAAAGCCTGCTGATTCATGCAAACACAAACCTGATGAGACACCCACTGTCCTACCTGCATGGTCACCTGCTGGAGTTACCGGTAACTCCCAAGTGGTAGTGAGAGTTTATAGTGGGATCAGTATAGAGTTAATGTAGTGCTGACCCCACTATGAGCTGTCATCTTCTCTCAGCTGCACTCAGCACTGAGAGCTTGACACTTATATTATGGGTCAGACACACCTACTGAAATGAATCTCATCAGAGCTGAGCACAGATTCATGAAAGACCTGAACACATCATAAAAAATTGAGAGATGAGACCATTTTCATCCATGTGTTGATTAATGGAGTTGTTTAATTATTGCATTTTCCTTATACTATGGAATACAAATGTTAACAAGTGAAATCAGTGTAATGAATGTGTAGTAAAGCAAAGATAAGAAAAAATACAAATTTACCCATTAAAAAAGTTGGAACAAAGACTGCCCACAAAGCTTCCCAGTGGAGCTAAGGATTCTTTAAAGACTTGACGTGCTTCAAAAAGTAGAGAGACAGAGACAAAGAGACACAGAGAAGGAAAATAAAAGCATTCTGGCTTTGACATTGTGCAGACGCTGACATAGTTCTCTTTCTTGTTTCCCCAAAAAAAAGAAATTTCCAGAAAAACAAAATCTGTTTTCAGACAGCAAATCCTCCACTAATATTAAAGTTGATTGACTGAATCTTTGACAAAAGTTTATTTTTCACTTTTTGTTCCTTTAGATAGATTCATAATTTTGAAACCATCAGCTACATGTGAACCTTTTTTGAAAAGCCTGTGAAAAAATGTCACTGTGTCCTCATAAACAGGTTCAGGGTCAAAGTCCTGGCATCGTTTGCAGCCGTTATCCTCCTCCATCAGCCTGTGCATGGATCCCTCCAGTGGCTGTGTTTTTGGCTGCTGCACCCCATCAACCTCTGTTAACAGCTTTCCCACACCGTTAATTCCTGATGTCATTTGCAATAGCTTTAGTACACTGTCTTATCTCTGTGGCACAAGTCAGGCTTGTCCAGTGCTGGCTTTCCGTTCAGTTTAGCATAACTGCGGCTCTGTGAAAAAGAAATTGCATAGCATAGATCCCCACTGTTTCCACAAAGGTAGCCTATTTACCTCTCACAATTCTGCCCATATCTCCTTGTTGAGTTGCTCAGACAGTAAACATGTGAAGATGAACATGTGCATTGCATCATATAATATTTTAAACAGAAAGCACCCAGACAAACTCAACACAAAGAAACTTAAATTATGAGGCTCACTATAAACAGGATTTATCTTGCTAATGTTGTATTAAGTAAGGCTGTGTGGGTTAGGTTTTATCCATCCAATTGTGATTACACTCCTTTGTATTTGCTTGGCACCAGCACTACTAATAGAGTGCACAGTCTGTGAAAAATTACTGATGGGTATCAAAGTAGAGCTGCTCTTTCCCTTTCTTTTGTCTTAATTTGCTCTCCTACTTGTTTTTTAAACTTCCTGTTTACCTTCAGCAACCTAACAACATTTCCAGTGTGTAGTGTTTGTAAGAAGAATTTAAAGTAGGTGCATGTTGATCAGTGGGAACTCAGTATTGAATTGCGACCCACTGGGAACAATCTGCTAACTTATATGCCGGGACTTATATAATGACTTTAATTTTCATTAGTTATTAAAGCATACAAGGAGTTTTTGTGGAACTGTTACTGGAGATGTGTTACAGCAGGTGTATCTTATTTCTTCCTTTCTCTCACTCACTTTTCTTGCAGGGCTCCAATGGCTTCCCTGGATTCCCCGGAGCCAATGGCGAGAAAGGAGCGAGGGTGAGCCAAAAAAATACATCATTCTCTCTCTCTTTCCCATAAAAGAACTGTACACTCAACCACTGACAGCTATCCTATTTAGTAAAGGGAAGGTGCAGCCAGTAGAAAATACTAAAAAACACCATGGTCAAGGTTCAAGGCTTTTTTAAAAGCACACAGTGTAACTAAGACTCTTCTGGTTCAAATCCAACAAGACTTAGAGACAAAATACAGGTATTATTGATTGAAGACATGTTTGTTTTTTTGTAGTGCTACAGAACCCATATAGAGTGTAATCTTTGCAGACTTGAGCAGTCAGCTGACTCAGACATAAACTTTTCTCACAAAACTATAAAAATGCCACTTCTGATGTAAAAAATCAACTGTGTTTGAATGCCACTACAAAAAAAGCAGTGCGTGTGTGTGTGTTGGGGGGGGGGGGGGGGGGATTTTTTTAAGGGGGGGGGATATATTCATAGGAATAGAGTGTCATTAGATATTGTTTCTAACTTCATTTTTGGAAAAAGTGACAGCCCTGTTACACACACAATTTCTTTTTGTATAGCGTAAGACATGATGCCTCTGACCACAAACGAATGGTCTTTTGTTGGCATGCTGTTTAGTTTTATATGCTACTGTAAGACAATGTTTACATTTCACTGCCGCTAAAAAATGAGCAGTGTGCATGCGTGTGCTTATATTTTTCCACATTCATCTTGTTAATGCATCATATTTGCCCCACCCGATGCACTCGGCACACAGTGCTTCGAAGAGATGGAGGCAGAGCAAGTCTGTGATTTTGAATGTTCAATCATGTTGGAAACCGTACCGGGAATAAATATCTGTATCATCATCTTAAGTACCGGTCAGCAACTGGCGGCCTGAGGGCCAAAACTGACCCACCAGTATAAATATCTGCCCAGCCAGACGATTTAAAAATCAGCTTGTCTTTATAAAAATGTACAATTCCATACAGACTTCAGAAGCCTTTATTTTGAAAAAAGAAAAAGAGCTTTCTAGAAATAAATAAATAAAAGACAAATTAGATAAATTAGTAATCTTTGTACAAGACTGGGCAGTTATTAAAAGTAGATTAAAAGAAAAAAATGCTCGGCAGAAAATAAACTAATCTGGTCTACAGAAGATAAAATGTTTTGGCCTAATATTCAGTTGCTTAGAGAACAAAATGGGCCCTATGTCAAATTTACTTGTAGACCTACCTAGTAAAATTGGTGCAACCCATTTTATTTAAGGAGTGATTAAAATCTGATTTAGGTTTTAGGTCTTTACACACAAAAGAACTGGGACAGCATATTTATTTACCTCACATTTTAGTTTCAAAAAGGAAAAGAAAGAAACTGGGAAGTACACAGTTGTCTGTTAACTATCACTTAACGTTGAACTATCAGCACTTTCCAAAATTGGAACTAAAGAACCAAGCTGTGGACTGTTCTGAACATGACTTTTTGCTTCTAGTGGTGTAATCAGGACTCGGGTCTACTTGGGCGTGGACTGACCGCTGTATTCAGCTCTGTGAAAGTTACCACAGAGTGGGTCCAGTTGAGGATTGTTACAGATTAAGTGATGAGAGGGAGGGTTGCAGAATACCGGGAAGGTTATTACTGACAAGACAAGCTCTTCTCCGCTCTCAGACAGACACTGAGCGGTGGGCTCCCCTGGCTCCATCGTGCTTGGGCTGACAGGTAGCTCAACCTGTCAAGTGCCTGTGTGTAACCACTTAGCGCAGCAGTTTGATTATTTATTTTTGTCCAAAGACACACAGTTGGGTCTTTTTGCTCTCTGATTTGTTTAGCATTTGTCTTTGTTCTGTTATTTGAGTGAATTGTTTAAGCTCAAAATACTGAGAAGAGAAAAATATATACCTGTACAGACCCATGATTTTCTCCCAAATGACAGCCTTTTGTTTTCTTTCTCAGGGAATCGCTGGCAAAGCTGGGCCTAGAGGGCAACGTGGCCCAACGGTAGGTAATTCAGCTGTCTGCCCAGACTGTCTGAGCCAATCACATGAATTATTTATTGTGTTTAAATGAAAATCCTCTCCTTTTTGTTGTAATGTATTGCTTTATTTTATTTTTATTTTGAGGGACATACACACTGGGTGGAAATTTCTTGACATGGAGGCAATTAGCCATGGGCTTCTTTACTTAGTACTTTTTCATAGATTTCTAATGAGTACAAAATCTTTAAAATTGCATTAACCATATCATAATTTATTATGATATAAAATACCATATTTGTTACTTTTTGTTACTGTTTGAATAAAAAACTTTGTGTGTTCATGTAATGCTTGGTAGGAACTTCCTGGGTAGGAAATTTGTGGAAATGGAAGCAACTAGATAGTGATTACTTATTCAACTTACTTCAAGCTGCTTTACTTTAAAACAACATCTTTGAAATTACAATTTACTATATCATAATTGCTAATAACTATATTGCTTGTTATATTCAGGGTCCACGTGGTGGGCGCGGTGCAAGAGGACCAACAGGAAAACCAGGTGCAAAGGTGAGAACATGGGACTTTTTGATGTTGAACTCAAAAAAATGGAAATGTTACATTAAACAAGTATAAATTAAATGGAATGTTACATTTGCTATAACACTGTATTATACTGTAAGTTGTTATTATTAACTAACTGTAATGGCAGTATGGTGTACCGGAGGTAGAACTATTTTTCAGTTTTTAGTACTTTGCTGTAGATGCTAAGGTGCTGATCAAATTAATATTACTGTTATTATATTTTTATTATTATTTGATTCTTATTTAAGTGCTTAATACAGAAATGTTGTTCATAAATTATGAAATAGTTTGTTTATTAAGAATCCTTCCTGTATTGATAAACATGATTAGGTTATTTGGTTCAAAAACTCTTCACAGTAAAAATCACACATTTTCGTTTTTTATCAACATGTCATGTTTTGACTGCTTTGACAAAGTTTCTCTGAGCTTTTTTGGTTTTTCTTTTTCAACAGGGGACCTCAGGCAACGATGGACCTCCTGGCCCACCAGGCGAGAGGGTTGGTATCTGATTTGATCAGTGTCTCTCAAATTTTGAAGTTTCATGCACACTGATGACGACGGCAAAATTCTACTCAAAGTGAAGTCATGGTACTTTTTACATCAGAATCAAAGGTTAGATAAGCCCTGTGCTCCGACTGGTTTCACACCTCAGTTGTTAAGCTACAGTAGGTATTGACAGTTTCTCAATTGCACTGGGTTAAAAAAGTTTCATTTACAAAATAAAATTGTGTCTTGACTTATTTATTTTTCGTGTAAGGGACCTCAAGGACCACAGGGACCTGTCGGCTTCCCCGGACCCAAAGGACCTAATGTAAGTATAGCTGCTGTGAAGCTGTTTGTATGTTAGCGCCATCTCCATCCCCAGTCCATGCTGACATTTTTCAGATCAGCTTTTAAATATTAATAGCCTTATGTCTCGACTTTTATGAGCCATATCCCCTTTCTCATCCCCAGGGTCCAGCAGGAAAAGATGGCTTGCCTGGACATCCTGGACAGAGGGGAGAGACGGTGAGTTAGTTTCATCCCTGAATGCGTGGTGTCATGCCATTTTATCCTGATCATCATGCATTTGTACAGACTCACTCTTGAGTCTGTACAAAACATAACAAAGGTTATTCAAAATAAAATTCAAAATATAGCATGGAAGAAGAGGAGTGAAATGGCATACCAAAAGTGTTTGTGCAATGAAAGTAAGTGGATACAGCAGAGAAAATGGAATATGATATAGCCACTGCTGTCTTGTGATACACTGGTGGCATATTTTAATGGTCACAGCTTCCAAGCAAAGTTATTGTTTATTTGTTCGCCGTTCAAGGCACCACAGGTCCTCGTGACTTCTCTGCTGGTTGATTAGTTCCAGTTGGATTCCATATCAGTTTATTGAGTAGACCTTTTGCAGTATATGTATCATTTTCAATTGCATTTGTTTTGAACGTAGATTTACCATGCTGCTTTGGTGAACTTTTGTCAAAATAGGCAGACAAGAGTAGTATAAAATTGAAGTAATTTCAATGAGATATAATGTAGTTTTTGCATGGCTCAGAGCGTCACAGGCCATCATATAGTACATACTATTTAAACATGCTTTGATACAGTCAATATCTGCTTTCCTCCTTCAGGGCTTCCAAGGAAAGACGGGACCTCCAGGACCTGGAGGGGTTGTTGGACCACAGGTAAATAAACAGCACACTTCTCTAAGAAAGAAAGTGATATCATACCCATAACAAATGCTAAATCTTACCAATGAAATTGAAAAATTATAGGCTACTAGATGCCAGCACATCAATACTGTACTGTATCTTTTTTACAGCACAGGTGAACATGTACACATTGACCTTACATATCTGTTTTGTGCCTGACAGGGACCAACTGGTGAGACGGGCCCCAGTGGAGAGCGAGGGCACCCGGGTTCTCCTGGGCCACCCGGAGAACAAGGTCTACCTGGAGCTGCTGGAAAAGAGGGTGGAAAGGTGAACAATTACATTACTACACAGACACAGTGGAAATGACTGTCAACATTTTTTTAATTTTGTGTGTGTGTTCTGTGTTCTATTCTACCACCTGAACTTCTTGTTACAAAATAAAGTGTAACAAACAATGAAAAGGAAAAAACAACTGAATTCATATGAATTTTTTTGAATTGTAGATCATTGTCTGTTGTTATTGTCTATTTTATTTATTTATTTTCATCATAAATTAAATGGAAGAGTGTGTAGGATTTAGGGTCATCCCAAGGAAAAACACTGTGTAACAGGTTCTCTTAAATTCTAAACATTGGCCCATAGACTTAGCTCTCTTGACATTTTTCTGCCACCAAAAGTAATTCTATATTTAATGATAACTTAACAGTGTATCTGAGTAAAGCAATTAATATTTTGTCTCCCTCTGTAGGGTGATCCAGGTCCTCAAGGTCCTGGTGGCAAGCCAGGACCTTCCGGCCTTAAGGGCTTCCAAGGGGCAAGAGGTCTTCCAGGGGCCATGGTAACACACATGCACACACACAAACACCACCCACACAGTAAAACACTCACACAAACATACTCACATGGGCACATACGAGTGTGACATCCCACACTGTCTGCCCACACCCGGTCAAATTTAGCTTCAAAGTCCAATTAGTGTTCTAACAACCTGCTGTTAAACCAAATGTCAGGCTTGGCAGTGGACCTGAGTAGAAGGTGCTGAACAGCCTTCCACAGTAGAAATAGAGAGGTCTGAACCAGAGACAATATTAACACTCGTTGTCATTATTTATCCCAACATTTTTTTTTTTTTTTGAGTATAACTGAACTGTGCATTCAAAATTTCTTTGCAGTCATAACATTACATTTTAAAGCTACACCAGGGTCATGACCTGTGTTGTTCTGACTGAAACCCACAACACTGAGCAAGCACCCCACCCTGCTTAGAAACTTAAGACAAGATTATTCTATAATAGAACAAGTGTGGGTGAGAAAAAGTTGAAGGAGAGAAAGTAAGGGAAATGGCTCTCAGGAGCCAGCAATGGCTGAAGCTAATTTCAAGGCTGACCATTAATCGAACACACAATAACACTGCCCAGACATATACCCACTGCTGTATTTGTCCTCAAATGTGCCAGGAAGGGCTTTTTCTTTCTAACTGGGATACATAATGTATGTGTACATACTGCACATACTTCTTTTCTCTAGGGTGCTGTGCAGATACTCATAGTTTGTTTTCCCACTGTTGTATGGCACACTTACCAATACGCAGTCTAGTTTCCATGGATACCACCAAAATTCCTGGGGGCAGTATAGAGTCAATAGTCCAATCAGTCAGGAAAATGACGAAGAAGACTCCATATGGGCATTTAAAAATGACGTAAAGTTTCAAAGATCGTCTCTGCGAGATGGTGCAGACGACTTACATTCAGTAAGTCGTCCCATTAACATTCCACCAGTGCAAAATCCACTTGTGTTTATGTTTAATTCCGATCAAGCACAAAATAATAAAAAAATAAAATAATCTCTTTAATGGTAGCCATGTTTGTTTATGCCTGCAACTCAGCACTCAGCACTGCCCTCTGGAGAAAGTATTGCGTAACATCCAGGCTAATGCAAAAAAAAGCATGGAGGTATGTGGGACAGTGACCAAGATAATGTTTGGGATGGACAGACGTAAAAACAGATGATAATTGGCCTTTACACTAACCTTAACCATACAGTAACTACTGCTGGCCTAACCCAAACCATACAGCAACAAATATAATAATTTAGGTTGGACTTGCTTTTTGTCACCATAAGGAAGACCAACCCCAAAGATGTGACTGTGTAAATAAATTTAGCTCCTACCAACATGAGGAATACCTGGAACCCACACACACTTGCCCTTTCTCTTACTATGTATCTCTTTGTCTTGAAGAAATACCCTGTGATATCACACAGGCCAGTGAATAACATTTGTGTGTGTCCAGCTAAGAATAGATTGTTCCAGGCTTCTAATGCACTGTGGTAAAATGCAGAACAGCCAGGGAGGTGGAGCGCCTGCTTGGCAGTTGCTGCCCCCTCTGGCTCTGTTGCTGCCTGTAAATCAGTTATTATAATGGAAGCATTTACTGCCTTGCAGCAAACTGTGTTTTTCATATGCAGTCCCAGCCTCCTGGTGCTATGATTCAGCAGCACTGGCCATTCAAGGGCAGAGATCTGGAGGAGGTGACGGGTCCAGAGATAGATGGACTATACCTGAAGCTGTGGTCCAATACTCACACTATTTTTCCATGTCCTTTTTAAGGCTCATTTATTGGCTTCTTCTGCATCACAGTTTCTCTCTTGACATTAACCCCCAAAATCTCATCTCTATTTCTCATACTTAAATATTTACATGTTTTTCCCCCCATGGAAAAAAAAAAAAAAAACTTGTCATAGCCTTAAAGTGGGTTATATGCAATTCTAAATCTCTGCCTTAGTTAGGATTCACAGACTCATGAAAATGCTAATCATCCCCAGCTTTTTCTCCTCTTCCTTTTTTTCAAACAAATCACAAATCTTTCCTGTTGTCTGTTTTGCTACTTATTGTCTGTAAAACAAATGGCAAATGTTAATAGTAGAATAATCACGCATACAAGTTTATAGGAGAAACTAATGACAAGGATAAGTGCTTTGTACACACACGATTAATATCATTTGATGTGTCACTGTATGCAACATTATTGTGGAGGTAATAATCATTATGTTAGATATAACTTGCTCCAGATTACCAGCACTTGGTGTGCAAAGTACTAATAATGAGTCACTCCAAAATATCATTCTAAATTATGAGGGATGTCAGTAGTGTGCTATGATATGGAATGCCATGCATTGTAAGATGACAGGAATTGTTCCCTAGGTATGTGATGCATGAAAATCATATACAGTTACAGATCAAATCAAACACTTTGACTTTAAAATTCTGATAAATATCACCATAGATATTGTTATTGTATTATCATGATGGAATATTATGGTCACTCACCCCTATTGAAGAGTCTTTTTGTTTTTTTGTTTTTTTGTTTGTTTGTTTGTTTGTTTTAAATACAAAACATCACACTTTTTTCACATAACCAACCCTCTCATGACAAGACCAGATGCTCACTGGCCCCGAGGCCATTTAAGTTTAAGACCCCAGGGTTAAAGTCTCTGAGATTTCTGCCATCAATCGATACAAGAAAGGTGATACAATTTCATTTGTGACAGCAGCATCTGTTTCCAGACAGAGCACCTTTTCATATCTGGAAAAAGACCCTTTTGTAAACAGTTAATTTAGCAGAAAGCATTTGCTATAAAATCTGTGTCATTGGATAATTCAAAATGTAATTTCTGTGACTAAGAATCACACAGAGCTGAAAGGATTTTGGTTGTGGCATTAAGATGATAGGAGAAAGTCACTAAACAATATGTAGGGATGGATAATAATAGAAGTAAGTCAGAATTTCATGTGCTACTATTGATGATTATAGAAAGCACAAGAAAATGTTGTGACCAGGTTTTAGAAGAAATTTAATCTTTTTTACTACTGTGTATAATTGTCACTATTACATATTAACATGCATATGCCTTTCTGTACACACACACACACACAGAGGTAGAGTCGTAACATTTTAAGGCCCATTTGACAGCTGTAATTACTGCTCTGTGAATGGCATTGAGCAGCAGCCAGTGGTGATTGAGTTCTAACCCTCTCCTGTCCTCTGCTTTCAGGGTCCAGCTGGCTTAAAGGGAGGAGAAGGCCCTCAGGGTCCCCCTGGCCCTAATGTAAGTAGCCTGTTGCTATGGTTACCACATCTCTCCCACCACAGAAATTGCAGTAAAAAAAAAGTGAGTTTTAGAGATTTTTTTGGGAGAGTGGTGTCACTGCATATGCTATGTGCTATCAAATCCTCTCTGCAGTGATTCAGCAGCACATGCAGTGTCAGTGTAGTTGCTGACTGAAAATCAATACACCACCATTGTTCACAATGTCATGTCCAACAAACATCAAATGTCTTTTTTTTAGTTACTTGTTAATATTAAGGAAACATAATTGCTTTTCCTTATAGTTTCTTAATAAAATTGTAGTTTAGATTTTGTGTTACTGCTAATAATAATAATAATACTAATAATAATGATAATAAAAACATACAGTAGCCACATCCTTAATTTTTGGGAGGGAGCTTCTCAATGCTAATCTAATCTAATCTAATCTAATCTAATCTAATCTAATCTAATCTAATCTAATCTAATCTAATCTACATTTGATAAGATTAGAATTCTTTTTTCATTCACTCATTATCCTTTATAACAGCTGCTCAAAACAGAAGATAAACATTTTCAGTTTTAAAATAACAAAATTATAGTGGTATGAGATATTTTACTTTTGGTCTAATTGAACAATAACTTGTTTTTATCTCAGATACCTGATTGGTCCACCTGATTTAGTTTTTCCCCATTTACTTTTAATTGTTATGTAGGAACTCCAGTGGCACAAATGGAGAAAGGAAGGAAGTGTTCTGCTTCTGCTTTCACTCAATTAATTGTCTAGAATCGTCCTTAATTAGACTAATGGACATCTTTTAAGATGCTTTACCTGCAGTCATATCTCATACTCCATCACATCCTACACTAGCACTTACATAGTTTAGGCCCTGAAAGCAGCAGGAGTAGCAGTGCAATCCATAAATAAGTAGGATTGTTCTTCGCTGCCTTTGTTTCTGAGCCCAGCCCTGGGAGCTCTGGCAAGGAATCTGTATATAAAGCTGACTGACGGGCAGCTTTGAACCGTCTGACATTTTGTTCAAGCGTTAAATGCAGGCTCCAGATAATTGCTGCTGCTCACCAGCGACAGAGCAACTCCAGATTAGATGACAGCGGATATGCAGAGCACGGATGGAAGGATGATGAAAGTAAGAGACGGGGCTTTCTCTGAGAGAGCAAAACTGTTTTCCAACTGCAAAATGAGATCGTATTCTTAAATTGGCTTGAAAGTGAGCCATTGGCTGAAAATTTTGTGGACTGTTTTGGTAGTGTTTGAAAAACTGAGAAAAAGGTGGTGTACAATGGGCACACACTGAGGAGATCTGATATTTTCCTTCATCGATTTACTGCCAGAGATTGAGCTGCTGTTCTGCTGTGGGAAAGTGTTTGAATTTGTGTGTGCGTGAGTGAGTGAGTGAGTGAGTGAGTGAGTGAGTGAGTGAGTGAGTGAGTGAGTGAGTGAAAACAAAAAAGAGAAGAAAAGATGATTATGACAAATTGAGTTATGTGTGTGTTGGCATGTTTTTTGTGTTTCACTTTTGATCTTTGGCCACGGAATAAGAAGGAGGGAGATATAAATCAAATCGAATCTTCAGTTACATGAGGCAAAGAGATCCATTAAGGTCTAAGGTTTAATATCGGTACTGTGAGTGTGTCAGTGTGTTTTAGCTTTGGAATTTCAAAGAAGTGTTTGAAAGTGGAGAGACTTGGTTTTAGGGTTAATGATGATGATGAGGTTCAGTTTTGGGTTACGATAAATGTTAGACCTAGTCATTAAGTTGTGTTGGATAAAATTAGGTAAGGGTCTAAGGATTGCATTTAGATCAGTTGGTGTCCTCACAACTAGAGAAAGATGAGAGTGTGTGTATGTATGTATGTGGGTGTGTGAGTGTGCCTGTGGGGATGACAGTTTGGAACTGTGAGCATGTGTGTCACCAGCAATGTCTGAAATGGGCTGGCGTATGAGTGCCAGGTGGCAGCTCACATCAGCAGCTGAATCTGTGTGTGTGTGTAGTGAATCTTTGGTGTGCACACATGCATGTGATTTATTCGACAGCAGCCAGACTTTCCCTCAGTGGACAGACTCCATTATGACCTGATCAGAGATGTGATTGTTAGCCACTTACCCACTGATGGGCAGTGGCCCCCATCTGGGCAGAGTGAAGAGTGAAGTAATAAAACAACAATTAAAAGACAGAATGCCTTGACAGAGGAAAGTAGCCACATCCTTCTCGTTCACAAATGGGCAACATATGGCCCTGGGGCCAGATATGGCCCACACACCAGTTTTATCCGGCCTGTGATGTTCTCATGGGTTACTTCAAAGCGATTTTTGCTCAGCTCAAGTGTGATATTAGCTGTTGGGATGACAGAGTGGAGGGTAACATGAGAAACAGAGAACTGTTTTTAACCAAGATTGGACATCTTCGTCTTTTTTCACAAGAGCCAAACTTAGGTGATAGGTTGAGACGTATGAAGAGACAATGCTCAGGATCTGTGGAGCGTTATACAAAGTTACTGCAAATACAAACAAACATCTCAGTTTTGCACCTTCAAATTAATGGCATTAAAGAGTGAAACACAGCCAGAAATTTATTTTACAAATAGTTACAGGAGAGGAAATGTATAAGTGAGCTGAAAAAAATGCTATATATGTTGCATATGAAGATGGTTTTAATGATTATTTATTTATTTAAAACCTTTTATTTATGGCCCTTCACCTTACTGTTTCACTTGTCTAATTTGGCCCTCTGGAAAAAAACTGTTGCCCACCCCTTTTCTAGTTAGATAAGAAGAATGATAAGCACAGTGAAACTGACCAACAGGGCTAATATCAACAAGAGGTCATGATCCCATTTCTCATCACGCATAGTTTGCATCACTATTGTTACACACCTTTACAGCAGCTAAATAAGAAAATAACCCTGTAATAAGACTAGCACATTTAATCTAAATTTGAATTAACATTAAAATTAAAAATAGTTAATAAGGCTAACTCATTTAGCTGTAGATCACTTTAGATCATGGTAGATATACTGTATAGTTTTTGGAAAAGGTGTTTCTTGATTTTTTTTTTTTTTTATTCAGTTTTTAATTCTAGTCAAACTTTTAATGCTTCACTTTTCCTGTGGATATCATCTACTCCAAACTATCCCTTCAGTACCTGCAGGAAATTGACTTCTTGTTAGCTGCCACATTCTGCAGCATTGAGTGATGGGCCTTTTTTCTTTGGTGACAGGGTTCTCCTGGAGAGAGAGGTGCTGCCGGTCCTGGTGGTCCCATTGGTCTGACAGGACGCAACGGTCCCCAAGGACCCCCAGGTCCTGCCGGAGAAAAGGGAGCTCCTGTGAGTATTTCTGTCCAAATCTCATTTAGACAAATCCTTGTGTAATTCTGCATGCACTGCAGAGTTTAAGACAGAGATAATTTGACTGCTGGTTATGTGACACTGCCTTGTGACTGCTATGTGTGTTAAACTTAGGGAGAGAAAGGTCCCATGGGTCCTGCCGGCCGTGATGGCATTCAAGGTCCTGTTGGTCTTCCTGGATCAGCTGGTCCTCAGGGTCCCCCTGGAGAGGACGGTGACAAGGTCAATCCATATTTATATATTTAAATGTATAAATTGTTTATTTAAATCTTTACCTACATCACATCACACAAATAGTACTGTTTAATTTTTAACCACAGACATGTTGCTACACTTTATTTGTGCGCAAAATAACTGGTACTTGTTGTACAGTTGTTATTGACTGGTGTTGGTAACAGTGAGATAAATCTGTGTCCCTGAACTTCACAACTGGAACACAGTGAACTCAGAGGCTGACACCATTTCCGGCTAAAATGAGTTCCGATGTGAACGGAACACAGCATCAGTTTGGTTTAATCTTGATGCATACATCCCATTATTTCACCACCTGTAACAGTCAGCTGCTGAGTTCAGAATAGATCAAAGCAAATTTCTGTGATACAAAAAGAAAGATAAAAAATGATAACATCAAAACACCTATAACTGTCAGTCTCTGTCAGTAAAGATGCCAAATGCATACGCACACGCACACGCACACACACACATATATAGATCAGACAAGATATTCTCTTAGACTTTAGTTATGATAAGGTGTCTGTGGTGTTCCATTGATAAACATCATATTTATTATATTGAGTAAATATGCTGAATGCTGAAGCTAAATCAACATTTTATTTCAAAAAGTCACTTTATAACACTTCTTTCATTTTAAGCCCTATTGTTTGTGTTAAAGTAGACTTTGACCATATCTGTAGTCAATTTCATTGTTTCTAACATATGCAAATATCCTTCATTTAACATTAAAAAGCCAACAGAATAAAGCAGGTATTATCTTAAATCAAAGGTAATAACTGTATTTCAAAGTCATGTAATAAAGATCATAAACAGTAACGTTATCACTGTCCTTTGAGAAGCACACACATCTCAAAAGAAAACTTTCATAAGTCCAAAGAAACAACCTCTGTTTCTGCAGCTTTATATCCCGATTTATCGCGATCCAGCCTAAAAATATTGAGATACTATTTACAAGCCATATGTGCACCCTCTAAAACCAACGTTTTCTGCGTCATAAAACACAGACAAAGTCAATCTGCTTTAACACACTAAATAAAATCTTTCACATCTCTATCAAACACAACCATTATACATTTCCAGGGGCTGGGTAGACAGAGAGCAGCAGGAAAGCAAACATAAAACAATAAAGTGCCATAGTTTCAACACACTGAAACTATGGCACTGATTTACGTGAAAACCTTGAATGACCTTTATTTAGATTAATCACTTCAACTGGCTTCATTCAATCTGTGTCAAGAACGCAAAGAGGAAAAAAAGCGGTGGAAATGCTTGGGAAGGCTCATGAAGCAGATCTGTTTTCTTGCCTCATACACACTTATATTTAGTTCCTGATACAAAAGAAATATGATGTATTACTTTTCCAACATTTTATTACCTTTCCAACATTTCAAGATCAGCTGGAGAGTTCTTATAGTTACACTTTTAATAGTTATTGGGACTTCCTGATATCAAGGAAATAAAGTAGCCCAACCTTAAAAATAACAATGGATGTTTGAGGCCATGTGCAATAACTTAATTTGAGTTAATGACTAGAAACATCTGGTCATTCTGGTCTTAATCTCCATTGAGCAAGTTTAACTAACCCATACAAGTGATTTTTAATATATGTACATATGAGTTAATAGGGACAATGCAAATATCCACACTACAACACCAGCCAGCTGTGTATATAACTGATGATTTGCATCAGTGAGGCCTTAAAAAAGAAAATCAAGATATGACAATATGACATAAAACATAAAAATCACATACGTGTTTTATAATTTAAGAACCTATATTTGTATAAAGTGGTGGTCCATGGGCCCAAACTGGCTCACCAACATCAGTATTTGGCCCAACAGACGTTTTTCAAGAATCAATGCTTTGCTTATCTACGCAAAAATAACAATCACATACAAAATAAATTGAAATGATGCACAATAATTATTAACTGTACACAAAAAGACACATACTGTATGTTGTATTTTACATTTCCATATGAGAACATTGAGACATTAATAGGGATAAGTGAAAATCATCTGCATAACACTGACCATATATATATATATATATGAATTCCTTATTTACATCAATGACAAACAAACAACATTTCCAGAATGTCTAAAGCAATTAGAAGCTTATTTATTACTTTCAGCAGTGCTGTCACTACTCTACGATTTACACAGGTGATGATGATTATGTTTCATCTACAGTAGGTTGAGGTCAGTGTGAGTCATAACACAGTAAATTTCAGGTTTTCAGCCTTTTAAGGGTAGGAGGTGAGGAAATGTGTCTCTAATTGCTTTAATCTTTACTGTAATTTTAGCCTAGGGGGTAATTAGTCATTACTATTGGGGGTTATACAAATGCATACCTCTAGAGCTATGATGTTCTCATTTTTTGACATTTATTTGAATAAGGGTCACAGGTTTGACTGCATTTAATTGGATAATTCAATTCTATTGATAAAATTATCAATGAGGGTCGTATTAAAGAGGGAATCCTCTCATTTTGACTAGTCCAGTAAAAGGAATTTAAAAGTAATTAAGTTGTGGTCCTGATAAAAGAGGACTCTGTAGAAAAGACTATTAAATGATTAAATTGTAATGCCATAAGCCAGAAAAAGGTCGAGAGTGTGGTTAAAAGAGAGAGCGGGATTATCGTCATGCCACCTGTGTAATAATGAGATACACACATCGTCATTGACCTCCATGTGAATCTTTAAATCACCAGAGAGATTTTTTTTTTTTTATTTGCACGAGCAACTAAACTTGAACTATAATGACGTCTACTTGTCTCCTGCACTGAGGAATGTGAGTGGACAGAGTGGATTCATTTGGGCAAAATAAGATAAAATAATATTAGATTGTTTGCTCATACAGTTAGATGGCAGAGCTGTGATGTTTAGGGGCCATATTTATTAATTCTATATTGTTGTACAGTTGGAAAAATTAATTTTCCATATTGAGGTTCAGAGGAAGCGCCAAGTAGCCACAGATCGTGATTCCTTCCATTGTACTTGTTTTCAGGTTGGCATGCAACAATTAATTTATTGTATTTATTAATGTATTCATTCATTTAATCACTCAAACAAAGCATTTATAAGGACATAAAAAAGAAAATGGTAAATGGTCTTTAATTATACGGTACTTTTCTAGTCTGGATGACCCTCAAAGATGCCATTTGCCCATTCACACAGCACATGTATGTGCAGTGCATCACATATACAGTATTTCATACCCATGAACATGCTACAGGCACCGCTGTCAGATGCAACATGGGGATAAGTGTCCTTCCCAAGGACTCATCAGCATGTAGACGAGTGGAGTTCAACCCACAATCTTCGAGTTGAAAGACTACTTGCTCTTCCACTGATCCACCATTGGGCAAATCCCAAAGCATGAATGAATGAGCAGAAAGAATAATACTTCAATACTATCCGCCCTTATTAACAAAGATGTTAACAAACAAAACAAAAAATACAATAAAGTAAAAACTAAATAAGGCTGATTCTCACATACATTTCATAATATTCTGCACAAAATAATTTATCTGTCACAACAACACAAAAGAGGGTAAAACCATTCCTTGGGGGCGCTGGTGCTTAATCCTAGCCTGGAAAAACAACCATCCACTGTTACATTCACACCTACGGGCAATTTAGAGTGTCCAGTGTGCATAATCCCCAAGCCTACATGTTTTTGGACTGTGGAAGGAAACTGGAGAACCCAAACACACGGGGAGAACATGCAAGCTCTATGTGGAAAGGCCCTTGTTCTGACTCGGTTGCGAACCTCAGTCTTCTTGCGGCAAAGGCAAGAGTGCTAACCACTACACCAAGCGTGTGGCCCAGTTTTTGACACGTGTTTTGATATATGTTTCCTTCCAGAGTAATTATTGCAGTGTCATTAAGAAGAAAAAGAAAAAAAAAACAAATGTTAAATGTCAAGATGTTGTTGGTCTAATTTCAGACATGCTGTGATGTTTTTTAGGGTCACTTGTGTGTCATGCAGTCATTGATTGGCCTTTATTAGACTGTGTTAGCTGTTTTATTTATGTTGCGTGTATGTGTATTTTTTCTTGGCTGGATGCCTATTTTCACAGGGAGAGTGGTCCCAGAGGTAAATTATCTCTATTTGTGGACACTTTGTTCAACTGTAAGCTGATGAATATCTGTCTGTTGATCTGCTTTTTACTTTCAGGAAAATCTAAAAATCTTGATTGTAAATTGATTATATAAATTCCAATTCGCATCAACAAATTTGCACCCCAAACATAGATTAACTGATGACTGTGAACTCATCCATTGCAAACTGGTATGTTTTAATTGAACCATTATCTGTTCCTTATTGTAACTAAGAAACCGTCTGGCCATATTTTTAAGATACCTTAATTTCAGAGAGTTCACCTAATGTCATTTCCCGCCAAAAAAGCAGCTGTTTTTACAGCCTGTTTTCCCACAGTAAAGATAAACAGTTTTAAAAAAGCGGAGCCACAGCTCTGCATCTTTACTTTTATGACCATCACGTCTCTCAAATCCCAGTCACAGCTTTTTTGTCATGGTGCCAATGAGGTTAGACAGGAAGCCGATGGATTGACTCACAGATGTCTTTGTGGGTCAATCTAATTAGAATCTCTGGAGAAATATTTACTGCTCCAGTCATGGTTAAGGTGACACTAAGATATTGGTCTTTGACTAAACATGAGAGCCAAGAGCCTTTTAAGATGGAGTTTACAGATGTGTGAGCTCTGCTGTTTGTATTGCACCACAGGGAGAAGTTGGTGGACCCGGCCAGAAGGGAAGCAAAGGAGACAAGGGTGAACTTGTGAGTTGTCATTTATTTCCCCCCACTTCGTTATTTGTGATATAGCTTTTTGCTGATTGTTGTTGCATGCTCTCTGTGCAGAGAAATCTTATCATAGCTGCTGAATTCTCAAATGAACTGAATAAATTAAAGAGCATAAATTACTCGGCAATGACTCATCTTAGATTATCTTTGCCCTAAATGGTCTCGAGCACTTAAAATATCGACTGAAGTGCTGTTCTGTTTCCTAAAAGGCTGCTTTGTCTACAATAAAAACACCAGTGTCTTCTGTCTTCATCACAGTTATTTGTATTTTTAACTGAATTGTTGAATGAAAATACAATAGATATGTTTTCTCACCTTAAGAAATTATGGAGAATTACAGTATGTCTTTGAAATAGCTTGAATATATTGTTGACAGATTCATAGTTTGAAAGGTCTAAAATGACTGTCTTGGACAGTTATATCGGTAGAATTTGTTTTGCCAGTACCAGCATCAGACATGAAATAGTGGTGTGCCATCCCTAGTCTGTTTATGTCTAATATTGATATCAGTATTGGTATCTAATGATATCAGTCTGATTTTAGACCTTTTAAACTATGAAGTTGTGAAGTTAACAGTTGTTCTGTCTATTTCAAAAGACATAACTCTGTCTGTGTAACACACATTCTGCTCCGATAAAGAAGAAGAAATACTAGCCCAAAACTTGACTCAGCAAAAATGTTGTTGCTGATTTTATTTATTCATTCATTAACTTCCACTGTTCTCTAATGTTAAAGGAAACAAAAAAGTTAATTTTCTTTCTTCTCTCCCATTGCATGTATTATTACTTCTTTCGTTTTTTTTTTAGGGTCCACCAGGTCCAAGTGGTCTTCAGGGTGTGGTTGGAGCTCCTGGCCCAGCTGTGAGTATCACTTTTCACCATCCATCTATGTCAAATTTATCCCTCGTGAAAAATTATCATGCACTGTATTATTAAAGGACATCCCGGTCAGGAACATGAAATGAAAAGACACACTACTAACACTTCCCTGCAATATTTATTCCAAATGTCACCTCCTCTTTTCTTTTTAAAACATTTCACGAACTGGTGAAGCTTAAACGGTGGAAATATTGCAAATTATTTCAGCTGCAGAGCTACTATGACCTAACATGGCAGTGGGTTTTAACCATGTTATGTTAAAAGCAGTGTGTACTGTTTCATTTTCACTTAACTATTTCTTACTTACGCTTACACTTTTAAAGGTGCAATGTGCAAAATTTTGCTACATTTATTGGTGAAGTTGCATGTTGCAACGGAATATCCCTCACCTCACTGTGTGTTGGAAAACCTACTGTATGTAGTTTTCAGTTACCATAAAAAAATGTGATGATTTTACTCTTAATAATTTCAGTATTACTTTAATTATTTTTGTAATATATTACAATGACACGTAACACGTTACTGTAATTTTACTTCACGTCACATCTCTAACTCGAGCTGAAAAAGTACTGAATGATGATGAAGAATGAATGAACACGGTGTAATAAACTGAGGACTTATTATATTATATCTGTTTAAAAGGGACAACAGTCTTATTAATCACACTAATAAGTCATGGATAAAATAAAATAAATGACATCACCTGTTTTTGTTTTCTTAAGTGAGATCACTAATAGAAAATCTGGCTATGTTGAACTTGATTGTAGTTCACCCTCTGAAGGAGACCAGAGCAATGGTATGTGAGCCAAACCTCAGCCTCCCCACCAACCGACACAGCAGCTGGTCTTTTTATCAAAGTAATGTAACGCATTACATCATACGTTAGGTTGCAAGTAATATTGCAACCTAACGTATGATTTTTAAACACAAGTAACAAATCACATGTGATGGACTACATTTTTTTCTTTTTTGAACTTTATTGCCTTTTATGCACAGTAACAAGCAATTAACATCACAAAGAGACATAGAAAATCATCGTGAGATTGGGTCTCATCTCTCGCGCATAGATATTGTATAAAGATAGAGCATGCACATTTTTCTAACAAAAATAAGTCAAATGGTGGTTATTACAGTAGTTATCTGTAATTCTCATAAAAATGGGTATTTTAGCTGTAACTGGGTAGTCATATATTCCATCATGTAAACATGCTTTACTTTCTATAACCACTGAGCGATTGTGGGGGGGTTAGATTTCTTCCAGTTTTTCTTGCAATTTTTCTTGCAATCATCAACAAAACATGTAGTATATAACATTGTTCTGTGTTAAACATGTGGTCAGGAAATACATCTAATTAAAACAACAGAGGGTCCATGGGAAGGTCCATTGCCAAGATTTTTTCCAGTTCTTCTTTGGCCTTTTTCCAAAATATTTGTATTTTCGGGCAGTCCCAAAATATGAGTATGGTCACTGACCATACCACAATTCCTTCAGCATTTGTTGCTGGGATTGTTTTTGGAGGCAAAAGTTGTTATCTGTGTCCTGAAGAACCTGGTTTTGACCTTCCAGTCAAATTATTTATAGAGTTGGCTTACAACATATGCTTTCCCAAGAGTCATCCTCTATTGTTGCATTCAGTTCCAGTTCCCATTGTTGTTTGATGTGTAGTGTATTATCCGACATATCTAGCCTTAATTTATTGTACATGTGAGATACTTGTTTTTTTGTTGAGAAACCGTGTTCTAACAAATGTATAAAAGGCTTTCTATATTTGTCGGTTCCTTTTGTAAATGTTCCCAATCTGTATTTTTCGTAACATAATGTCTGATTTGAAAATATCTATATAAGTCACTTGAAGGCAGGGCAAATTTGTCTCTAAGTTGTGAGAAAGATTGAAATTGTCCATCCAGGAGTTGATTTATTATTGTCAGACCATTCTCTGCCCACCTTTTGTAGGCCCTGTCTGACTTGGATGGCAAAAACTCCAGACCTTCAATGTGTGTATGACCCACCTATTATTGATTTTTATTGATTTTTTTTCTGAAATTGCTGGCTAAGAAATTGAAGACTAGACAGGGGTATCCCCTGGTATAGAGTTTTGTTCAATAGAGGCCCATCCGGTCTCTAGGCCCCCGACAAACCACCACCGCTCGCAGCTAAGTTGCCCAGTAATAGAGTTTTAGATTAGTCAGGTTTAAGCCTCCTTTCTCTTTTGCTGACATCAGTACTTTCAACCATGTTCTTGGTCTTTGATTTTGCCAAATAAATTTTGATATTAATTTTTCTAATAACTTAAAGGGAGCACATTCCATCTGTTCAAATCCTTTTTAATTTCCTTGATCAGCTTATCGTAATAAGAGGAGAATAGTTGTGTGGTTTTAGATGTAATAAAAACACCAAGATATCTGAATCCTTGATGGGATCTTCTAAAAGAAACCAGGTCATCTAGCTGGGAGGTTCCAGTCCCCAGCAATCATCATGGCTTCAGATTTGTTCGTAGAAGAGCAGGGGTAGAGGTAATAGGGTTTTCCAAAAATATTAATATATCATCTGCGAAAAGTGCCAATTTATGCTGATTAGCAATTTATGCTATTTCCTTCATCATGTATTCCTTGAATAAGGGGGTTGGATCTTTTCAGTTCGGCTAACGGTTCAATGCTGAGAGGAAACAAAGAGGGTGACAAAGCATCACCTTAACGTGTGCCACGTCCCAGCAGAAAAAATTCAGAGCAGTGCCGTTTACAGATCTGGGTTTTTGTAATAAAAAGTTTTAATCCACTTCACAAAATATCATTGAAACCCATTTTGCTGAGAGTCTGTTCTAAGAAGGTCCAGTCGACTCTGTCAAAAGCCTTCTCAGCATCTAAGCTGAGAAGCATTGACAGTGTGTCCCTCTTGGCTGCTAGTGATTGTAGGTTCAGAGCTCTTCTTACATTACCGGTTCCCTGTCTGTTTATGAAACCTGTCTGATCTGCTTTTATAAGTTTTCTAATATATTTTTTATATTCCTATTGCTATAATGGAGGTCAAGAGTTTAAGATCTAGACATAAGAGACTGATTGGGCGGTAAGATGTACATAGAGTCGGATTGTTATTGTCTTTATGAATAACACTTATCACTGCATCTGACCATGATGCCGGGGGGGCGCCCTTCTGCTAGAACAAAATTATAGACTCAAACCAAAACTGGAGTTAACTCATTTAGTTCATTTAATATTTATAATATTCTCCAGGATGGCCATCTACTCCTGGGGATTTGTTATTTTTAAGTCTGAGAATATTGTCTTTGATTTCTTCTTCTGTGATTGGACATGTCATTGTATCTGCTGTTAATCTGGTTAAATTGATTGAATTAAGAAAGGATTCAATCTTTTCTTTTTATGAGGTTGGTCTTCCTCTGTATATAACTTTTGGTAAGGTTAACACCTGGTTAGTATTTTATTTTATGCATCACTCTGTTAGATTGGGCTTTACACAACTGGAAGGCCAGCAAGCAGCTTGCTCTATTACCAAATTCGTAGTACTTCCTATTTATAAATCACATTGCTCCCTCTGCCTTGTAAGTCAACCAAACATCCAGTTTCTGTCTCTTCTCCTTTAATGATTGTTGATACTGTGTCTCGAATTTCTTAATTTCCCCTACTAATTCAACTTGCTGAGCTAGTCTTTGCTTTTTTAATTTGGACGAGATAGCAATAACGTTGCCCCTCATCACCACCTTGGCTGCCTCCCAATGATTAGAGGGGGAGACTGTGTCAGTCAATTCCACATAGCCTGTTAGGTTTTTACGGATTTCCTGTTGAATTGCTTCATCATTTAATAACGATACATTGAGTCTCCACGTCCAGCTGGTGAAGCGGTCGTTGTTGCTCATTATGCGTGTATTACTCGCAACTTACTGAGTTCCGTCTATTGTAGAAGAACTTGATATACATCCTAACGTTGATTGTTTTCAGCTCCCTGAAATGAAACTCAGCATTATTCATCTCCATTGAGGAAAGCCTTGACGTCCATAGCTGGTAACACAGCCGGGTCTCTCCCTCATCCGCCTCCCGCAGTGCTCCACCTGTAGCGAGACATCTCACTCTCCATCCGCTCCCTCTCATCCACCCAAATCTGAATCCCATGCTCCTATAGCGCTGGGAGAGCCTGTGTTAGCTTCGAGTAAGTCTTTTCACATCACCAGTGGTGATCCTTAGCTATGCTGGGTAGATGCATTTGGTGCTGATGTTTTTCTGCTTTAACTGTTTGATTGCATTCCGCATCTGGGTTCTCTTCTTTTGCAACTCCGGGGAATAATCATGGTCAAAGAATATCGGCTCTGCTTTGTAGAGGAGCTGGACACGGAACAGTCCAGAAACTTGACAGTCAGTGATCTCAGAGCAGCAGTGGAGTTTCTTAGCTTAAAAGGGATTGGTGGGCTCTCTGTATTTGTAGATTTACTTCAGGCATCGGTTGAAGAACTGATTGAATTAGTTCCCTCACAAAGGCCTTCACGTCCTTTCCTTCACTCCCTTCGGATACCCGGTAGATTCTTAAGTTATTTCGTCTATTGCTCTCTGGTGTCTCATCCCCGTATCCTCTGCAGCGCCAATGCGCCCCTCTACCTCCGTGGTTCTTTTTTCAAGGTTAGTCATTTCATCTCTGAGTTCTTGCATGGAAGATTGAAGTTTGGAAGTTTTGTCAGTAACAGTCTGGTCTGCATGTGTCCGTCTAGGTTTGCCTTCCTTAACTTCTCCAGTTCAGCTAGTATTTTGGACCCAGGCCAGCACTGCATTAAAGTTAGATGCTTCATGTCTTCACATTTGTCCTTGCTCCTGTTTTGTGCTTTTACTTCTCAAAGAAGTTGCGATGTCAGGTTTATGCAAGTTTGCTGAGTTTTAAGTAGTTTTGTTAGGAGATTAACAGTTGAACTGACGGAGCTTAGTTTTTAGCTGCTGCCTCTAACATTAGACTAACATAGACTACATTTTAAATTAACTTACCCAATACTGAGTTCCATCTTTCCCACACAGTGGAGTGCTGGTTAGCATGTTGCCTCACGGCAAGAAGGTTACTGGTTGTTTAAACCAAATATAAAAAAAATCCATAAAAATGCCTTTTCATAGTTGATTCAGCTTACATGTGCAAAAGTATGACTAACTGCTGTTACAGCTAATACTGACATAAAACAAGTGTTTTAATAATAAACTAAAACACATGTGCTGTACACATGTGTTTTAGTTTGTACACATGTGCAAAGTGACTGCTTCCTGTTATCACCAATGACAATGGAACAACTACTAACACAAAAATAACATTAAAAAAAACTAACAGAATGAAAAACATATATTATTTAAAATGTGCATTTTATTTTACAAGAAACCAATTAAAAACTATTTTTATTGTTAAGGTGTTACAGCAAAAGTTTTATATAACAAGTAGTAAAAAGTCAAAGTCAGTGGCTCTTATTTTGAAAGCCAGGTAGACGTGATACTATGGAAGACTGGCTGAGTAACCATTGTGCATAAAGAGAAAGAAGTTGGTTGTGAAATGAAAGATAACAAAAAAATGTGTACGGTATTTGTATGATAAGAATAGAGAGGTAGCATAAAGAGATAACATAAAACGTGTATATTATTTTCTAAGAATAAGTTATAAAAAAATGTAAAATCAAAATGTTTATTTGTGAAGTATTTCATACTTCGCACAAGCACAGAGGATCAAGTTTCTGGTACAAATTGAGTAATGACTTAGACATTAACAAAATTTTGGCTATTAAACACACTGACGCACCTGTATGTGACTAAGATATGTTTATTTATATCAGGAACTTTATTGTACAGAAAATCAGTCTGCAAACTGTGACACAAAAATGGACGATGTTTCAGACTGAGCTCCCCCTTAGTGTCTCAAAGTAGCCATTCAGGAGAGGTGAGTAGGCCTTCACCCCCCATAATTCAAACCATGATTATCACTTATGAACAGCTTTCAGTAAGTTTTTTGTTACTTTATATAGTTTTTATTTTTTTTTTTTATCCAACAGTAACCTTCCATTCACTACCAACAATTGTAGCCCAACCTGCCAATTTCCACAACCACATATGGCAGCAGACCAAGTAGAAATCCCTGCCTTGTGTGCTGCATAACATCATCCACTCATCCATCTCATTAACACAACAGCAACACAATAGCTAGTGGCCTCAGGGTGACTAACTCTTGCTGTAAATTATCAGGCCCTAACAACCAGTCTAGCTACAACTCAGCATCTGCAGGGCTCTGTGGGGGCTAGAATAGACCCGGTGAGACAGATTGCCGGAAGCAGGTAGCGTGCCCAAGCTGAATAACAAATAATCAGTTGTTTTTTTTTTCCTGGTGAGCCAGTCTGTTTATATCTTTATAACCAAGTTTGAACTTTGCGCTGTGCAATTTCAACATTATCTCTGCCCTCTTCTTTTATTACTGCTGTCCCAAAAGCTGTTATCACTTTTGACTATATCCAGCTAACCTTTTAATCCAGGAAAAATGTTGGCATTCCAGCAGTCCAATTTCCTTTTCAGTTAAGGTGTAATGAGGTTCAGAACAGCTCAATCACAAAAGCTATTGTCTTTAGGAGGCAACCAAGGTCAAACAGTTGGAATGTAAGTCTTTGGCAGGGTGTATTGATCTTCACTAAAATTCCTTTTCTTATTATTTTGCAGCATCTTAAAGAAATATATAAATGGTGACAATTTTTTTTTACGAAACTGTGATAAAGAAAACACGTTGCAAACAATCATGTGTGATGCTTAAGGCCTTAACATCGTTAACACCCACAGGCATGATAATAGTGTTTGCTCATTGTGTGAACTGTTGGGTTTCTCTTCTACTCTATAATATTGTAAAGGTTTTACAATGCCTTTACAAGGCCTTACTATGTACAGTGCCTTGAGATAACGTATGCTGTGATTTGGCACTATACAAATAAAATTGAATTGAATTGAATAGTGAATTACAATGAGGACAACAGTTTTACATGTTTGACCTAATCAGGCCATTAGGTCAGGGAGCAGTTATTATTTATTTTTTTTAATTTGGTTTCATCTTTACCTTTTTTTCCTGGGCAATTTTGATGCTCATGATCATAAAAATTCTTTATATTTCCTATTGATCATGATCAAGCAAGCAATGCAAGCCAAGCCTCATATTATAGTGGTAGTGGTTCCCAAAGACTGGGTCAGGACCCACAGATGGATTACAGAGTAGGGCTTCAAATAATGATTTTTTTCATAGTTTATTAATCTGTCAATGGTTTTCTCGATAGGTCAAGCAATCGTTTGGTCTGTAAAAAAAATAGAAACATTTTGACAAAACAAAACTATTCGTCTTAATGCTTTAATTATAAAAAACATTCAAACTGATTGATTATAAAATTCATTGAATTTAGTAATAGATTAATACATAGCAGACATAAAATAGACATAAAATGAAGTTGCAATCATTTTATCAAATGTCTTTTGAAAAGAAATCATTTACCAGTTGAAAATTGGTTTAAGTTGTTTTTAAATTATTCACTACATTATGCACCAATTTGCTCCTGTGACAGGTGATATTGTAATTTGGCTCACGGTTGTCATCTTTAAAAGTGGGTCATGATATAGAAACTTTGGGAAACACTGGTATGCACTGTTCAAAGCTGTATGCTTTCCTTGTTGTTGTGGAAGTTTCGTTTTGAAATTACATAGTGGGATTGTTTTTTTGTTTTTTTTAAAAAAAGCCTGAAAAAATAATAGTGCAACCAGTGTCTTGACTGTGAAATATAATGCCTACGTATCTAAAGCTAGACACATTTCCAAGTTGGGTCTCCCCGAGGAGCTGTTAGTGTCGTACTATGTGTGACTTCTTTTTACTTTAGTCTTGCTAAACTTTAGTCCTCCTTGTCGCTGGCTGTTTACTACAAAGATGCAGTCATGCTACCTGCACCCAACACTTCCCTATGAACTGCTCTGCATTCAGTACAAGCACCTGAGGCTGCACATGTCCCAGGGCTCAGCGAGAGCTCCTCCAGCACTTTCAATTGCTGACACGTGTTCAAACTTAAAACTCCTTATTTGTCAGCACTCTTCACTCTTTCCCTGAAGTCTCCCCTGGATATTCCCTGAAGCCCTGCACATCTCTGACTTCAAAAATTAAGTCAGCATCTTTCATGCTGTTTACCATAACCTGCTGCCATTACTCTTATTTATCCTGCAGCCCCTAATGAGCAGCTTTGGTAGAATGGCTTCTTTTTCATCAGGTAGTTGTGCAACACACTGCATTAGTGATTAGGGCCATGTCCTTACCTTTATTCTTTTTAAAACTGCAGGGTGTAACTTAAATCTAAAGAAATGTCCCTTACATTCCAACAACTGCCAAATAAGTCCATGCTACTCAATCCATGTATCATTTGTTCTTTCTATATTAATTTGAGAATTTAAAATTAGAAAATGAAAAAAACTGTTTATTATTTCATTATTAAAAACCAAAAACCAGGCTGTTTTTCAAACTGCTGACAACTGGACATTGTTAGTCTCATGAAGTTTCTTCTTCAAGGGGAATAAGCTCTAAACTCTTAAGGAGGTGGTCATGACAACTAATAAAATCTGCAGGATTTGCTGCCGTATGGTGGAAAATTTTAATATCATTCCATTCTAGAACAACTACTGAACTAAATTGGGGTACAGTTCAAAGTCCGTTATTGTATCAGGAGTTACCATAAAGTTACTGGGAGTTTCCCAAACAAGATTTGGATTTGCTATTCTCACAAGTGTTTAACACTCGCATTCAGTCATGGAAAATTTTGTGGTGCTGGCAAAATTATATTTTTTTTTATTTGCTACATTGAAAAGCAACCAGCTTTGTTTATTTTTTGTTTATTTTGTTCTTGTGTTGCTCAGAGACATTCCCATGTCATATTTTAGGTCAAGACAAATGGAGGCAAGAGCAACATTGTGCTAGTAAAGTGAGGGTAAGGGTGTCACTGAAAACACAAAGAAATTCCAATGAATTATTTCTCAACTCAACAAAAAAAGCATATTTAGCAGCTTCACAGGATTAATGCATCTTTTCCCCACTCACTGATGTGCTGCTGCTGTATAAACACAGAAACTCCCTCATTGAGGTTTTGACAGGCTGAAAACAGAGCCTGTTTTCAGAATAAGGTCGCAGCATAAAAAAAGTTAAACACTGCAGCCTTAAATATCTTGATAATTTTGCATTAGCCTTGAGATGTAGGCGTCTTACTCACCCAGAGTTAATGGTGAGAAAAGCTTCTGTCCCCACCTGACGCTGAAGAATGTGTGGGTGTATAATTGATGGATGCGATATTCCCATAAAATGACCATCAGAAAAGACAGCAATGTAACTGTCCATCCTTAACCTGCGCACTGTGACCTTGAAACAGATTAGCAGGGCAAACAAAAAGCGAGAGGCACCACAGTAGCATCATAATATGTGAACTTTTATTTGCTAAAGCTCCAACTAATGGGGATCAGAATAAAGTCGATTTAATAGTATGACATTTTAATCCTCCCACAGGGCAGCGATGGGGAATCTGGACCAAGAGGACAGCAGGGTATGTTTGGCCAGAAAGGAGACGAAGGACCCAGAGGATTCCCAGGTCTACCAGGACCCATCGGGCTCCAAGTAAGTCTAAATCCTAGCATCCTACATATAAAGACACATGTTAGTTACTGTATTATCTGGACACATGTCCACCAGATCACACTGAAGTGAAAGCATATAACAGAGATGGGGACTTAGAGTTGAGCTGCGAGTCGGAGTTGCACTGAAGTCCTAACCCTAACCCTAACCCAAAATGCTGTAAAATACAGTCATTAAATTGCAACAAAGTTTTGATTTTTCTGTTTCTTCTCAGAGCCTTGCAGTAGACTTTTTAAAATAAACATACAACTGATTATATTTTCATACTGTACTGTATGGATCATAGTGAAGTATATGCTTTTTAATCATTGAGCTGCGAGTCGGAGTTGCACTGAAGTCCCCCCATATATTTAAGTCAGATTTGCTGTGTTTCATCCTTTCAAATCGGTTAAATGTAAGAAAATAAGGAGGCTAACAGCCACTAGCCTCTGGAGCTAGTTTAACTAACTGGGCCGTTCATATACGCTGTGTAGCCTTGCTTATTTTGTGTGGCCTTATTTTCTAATTTTTTATTTTTGTTAAAAAACAATACCTTTCAGACCTCATGTGTTATGGACCATGGTTGGTGTTTTCACTTTCAGTAGATATGTTTTCTTCAAACATGTCATAAATGATGAGGTCTATACAGTCAGGTACTAACACAGACAAACATCATGTGATGCAGAACACTGAAACCAAAATGCTGTAAAATACAGTCATTAAATTGCAACAAAGTTTTGATTTTTCTGTTTCTTCTCAGAGCCTTGCAGTAGACTTTTTAAAATAAACATACAACTGATTATATTTTCATACTGTACTGTATGGATCATAGTGAAGTATATGCTTTTTAATCATAACATTTATCAATGCATTGTTAGGGATATACCAGATGGAATGAGACTTCCAAAAAAGCACATTTACATCACTTCCTCTGTGTCAACCAGCCAGGATAGAAGGAGCTCCTCCATACCCTCCTTAAACTGCCATCATTTCATCTCTCCTTACATCATTTACATTACATCAAAACAGAGCATAATTTATTAATCCAGCCTCAGCTCCAAATAACACTTTGTATTACTCCTGGGCAAATAATGCATTTCCTCCCTCAAGGTCTTGCCTCAGCATTGACAGTGCGAAAAATCCATCACCGCAGTTAACGTTTTGCATTTGGCGTAATGCCGCAGCCTTAATGGTGGAGCTAATATTATATTTTTTGGGAGACTGCCTCATTTCCATAAAGGAAACTGCTCCCCTGCAGTGCTCCCAGACCCTAATAAGAGACCAGCTACTGTGGATTTAGTCATATCTTTTAATCAGTGTACAGTAAAAAATCATTCATCTTCTGCAGATATGTTAAGACAATGTGTAATATGCATGCAGTATTCACAGTGTAGAGAGTCTAACACCTATGAACCATGCAGTCAATTTGGACTTAACAAAAAACATGTCAAGCCACCAGAACTACATGCAAATTTAAACATGGACCTGGCATATTTTTTTTAATCTTCCGCCTCAACACACATTCATCTATGTTATTTATCAATTTATTTTTTATTGTAACAGCATTGTAGTCATGTTTTTCCTGTATTCATAGAGAATGTGGTTAAATATTTAACACAGACAGAAAATATCAGGTTCTTCTTCAACCTAAAAAACTAAATTATTTAATTAAAATGAAATTACCATCAAGTCAACACACCCACAAGTTATTTGATGGTGGCTATAATGTAAGAAAACTAAATGATACTGTATATCACTTTAAGCCAGTGTTTCCCAAATATTCTGCGTCAAATTACAATATAAATTGTGAAAAGAGCAAATTAGATACATAATACAGTGACATAACACATGACTTTAAACTTCATTTTAATTGTGTGATACATAAACATACAATCATAAATCTTAACTAGAAGATTAGGAAAATTCAGCAAATTAGTTTTGGGAAACCCAAAAAAATCTCCCATGACCCTTCTGTGGGTCCCAACCCAGTCTTTGGGAATCACTGACTTAAGCCATACAGCAATTGCTTTTCAGCAAAAGTTGGTAATTTTCAGTTACTTATTATTTTTTAATGTGTTCACTTTGTCTACCATATGCCAGTTTCCTGGGACACTAAAACTAAGTTTTGCATGACAGAATCAATCTACTCAGGTCTCTTTTCCTCAAAACCGAGAAGCAGAGAAAAAGAGCAGAATTCCACAGCTTTGGCTCCTTTAAGTCACTGAATTTCAAAGAGTCAAAGAAATCTGCTTTGGTGGTAATGAATAACGAAAAGGCATACTTGAGAATATCTCAAAGTCAATTATCCAAGGTCTCGCTGAGGATGAAATTAGAGTGAAGCCCCCGCTGGTCAATAGGAGCAAGATAACATTGTTATTAAGTGCAATTGGCTTTTAATTGATCATAATGCACTCCATCTCCACTCTTTTAATTACGTTTGACTAAGCTGTCCTTCAATAGATGGCGGCAGCCATTGCAAGCTCAGCTCTTCAATTCAATTATCTGTAGCATTAATGATTTTTGACTATGGGGAATGAATGGCGTGGGTTTGAAAGCATTCCATCATTTGGGGGCTGTGTCTGCTGCAGGATATTGGAGTCCTCACTAAGAAGATGAATTCTTCAAATGAGAGGTGAAGATGTGGACACAGAGGCGAGTAAAAAAACAAAAAAAAACAAAAGACAGACATTTAATCTTTCCAGTGTGTCCTTAAGGCCAGTGTGGAAAATGGAGAGAAAATTCAAATCATCAGTAAATATGTATAAAAGTTGTAAAATACTATTCAGCTCACCTGCCTCCATCTTGCCCTCTCACTTCCCAGCCAGTATGTCAACGTGGGCCCCATATTAGTTATATTGAAGCTGATGATATGGATCCCGAGCTGCTTAGTCCGTAGCCCCACCGGTGTTTGCCCACAGGAGCTTCCCATGTGGGGCCCATGTTACTAAAACCATATAGGATCTGCGAAATTTGCCTATTTCAATCCCATGCCCGCATAGTACCCACTTAGTACACTGGTAGCCCAGAAAGGGTATTATGTTGCCATGGGCTTGAAGTGCTAACAAGGGTGAGTCACCATGGAGACCACGGACAACCCACTTGGGACACAAATAACTTTTATGGGGCCCACATGGTCATGCTGGCTAGAAATTACAATATAATAAAGAATATTGAACATATAATAATTGTTAATATAATAATAAAAGTTTGTAAAAGACTTACTGACAGCATCCTGTTTCCAATTCATTAGTTCATATATTTTATAAACAAGCCCAACAAGTCCAGCGCTGATCAAGAGCCTGTCACATCGGATCATTATGCGTGAAATAAGTTTATGCTTTATTTATTTTTCCATTCTAACTCGCCTCGTGCTTTATTACTGTGACTAACGTCGTGGTCACAATCGGTTATAAATTAGCTTCCTCTGTCAGCGCAGGTACAGTAAATCAACAAAATGGACTGCAACTACACACACATGATCCCAGTGATCGATTTCCATGTCATTCTGGTCGTACCGTAACTTATCATTACCACTGCTTTCCACCCACCCGTTGACTGTGCACTCCCTGTCACTAGAGTTAAACTATCACAGCAAATAATAACTGCCATTGCGCACTTAGACAATAAGATACAAAAAAACAAAAAAAAAAAAACAAAAAACAAGTGTCTTCTTTCTGCTGGAGATTCACCTTTGCCAGATGAATTCAAACTGTTTTAGTCAGGCATGATTGAACTGCACAAGTGGATAAGATGCACCACCCGCACTGTCCCTTTTTTTCGACTTTCCTGTGGACAAAGATAGATGGAGCTTCCACCCTGTAATTTACACTGGCTGATTATTCCCAAGACTCCCATTCCCTTTAATTACAATAGGTATCCTTTTTGACAAATTGTGTGTTTACGTTCAAGGGCTCTGTCTGCATTTATGCATTCCCCTTCACATTGCATCATAAAGCTCACTATTCAATACACATAACCTGAGAGTACATGGTAATAAGCAGCAAAAAATAAATGTATTCATGCACCCGTGTGTTTTTTTAATGTGAAGTTCTGGCTTGGGTACTGCTCCACACGACCTTGTGTATTTGCTCTGAAGATGATTTGTCTTCTTCTCAGGGTTTGCCTGGTCCTCCTGGCGAGAAGGGAGAGAATGGAGACGTCGGAGCAATGGTGAGTGTTTTTCTTTCTGCTGCAGCTATTCACAATCTCTGCACGCACAATCATCTAAAGTTGGGAAATTGTGCTGATTGTTGTGAAGTTTTGGCAACAATGGCAGTCACTCAGCAGATGTTTTTGAAGTCTGTGGCAAATGAGTTGACATACACATTTCAACTTTGCATGCTGTGTTTCAGACAGTGCACATCAATGTTTTTCTTTTTCCTAATGTTGTAAGTTGACATTTGAGTAGTTTTACATGCTAGAGGACAACAAGCACAAACACAGATGTTGGGGGAGGTTACGCTTTGTCAAGTGAGGCACCGTGAAATATTGTGATTAATAATTAACTTAATAATTGATAAATCTCATACCACATATACAGTTAGCTTGAATTGGAGGGTTTGGAGTTCTGCTAGGAAGAGGTTGGCTATATTCACACTTGTGCATTGTTAATCAGACCAGCCTGTATAGAAACATTTATTTATTTATTTAAAAAAAGAGAGACATCAAAGATTAAAACAACATCTACTAAATGTAACTATATACAGAGTGTGTGTGTGTGTGTGCGCGTGTGTGTGTGTGTGAGAGAGAGAGAGAGAGAGAGAGAGAGAGAGAGAGAGACAGAGAGAGAGTACATGACTGTGTACAGACAAATGGCTGAATCAGGCAGAGAGTCTACAAATCAAGATGACAAAGGAACTACAACAAGATGGCAGAGTCAAAGTTGGCCACTTCTTGAATACATGGCTGCTGTTTCTTTGTTAAAGCCACTTTTGTAGGATGAAGTGCCAGTTTAGATGAGAAGTTAATTTTATGCACATCTAGAACTAAAAGTTAGGAAAAATGGATATCACTAACATTATATTAAACATATTAACACATATGCACAATACAATATTTCACAAAGTTTAACAGTCTATGCTTAGCCAATTTGTGTTATACTGTGCTAGGCCCAGTTACATTACCAAGTCCGTCAAAGATGCATTGGTCCAGAAAGTGTAGTTGGCTGACTGTCTTTTTGGTGTCTGTTGCTCAGGTTACCCCTCACAAAGTTAGCAGTTGGAACGTGGCTCTGGATTCTTGGTTGATTCTTAGACAGTGTCACTGCCTCTAACGAGAGGATAACAGGCTGCTTTGATCAGCAGAGAGGGTTCTCTTGCTGCTGGGAGCTTGTTTAGCTCTGTGCTGAAGGCCCTACAGTTAAAGAACAAATGTCTGTGTTCTTTCTCCATGCAGTAGGACTGGAGAGAGAAGAGCAATGAGCTTCCTCCTCATGAGAGGACCAGAGGGAGGAAAGATTGTGTCCTCTTTGCAGGGAGGGCTAGAGGGAAAAGAGAATGAGGAGGGAAACATGGCTTTTGTATTGTTGGTGATTTTTGAAATATTCCTATTGTTTCTTACAGCTGTGAGAGAGGTCAGCACCATCAACACTGTCAAAGAGACAATATGTTCATGTTACAGCACCAAACCTGGGTCACATGTCACAAACTGACCACTGAAGTGGGTTTTACACTGATGTGTGAAAGATAAGGGATCCTGGGAGACTGAGTTTTATGGCCCCACCAAAGTGCCCTTCTTTGGTCTTGTGCAAAGGGTCATGTGGCCTCCAACCAGGATGCATGTTGGCATTTCTCCACAGTTCCAAACCTGCACTTGGTTACTTCACTACCTCATATAGCTGCTATGTTGTGATCATAGACTGTAAATGCAAGTGTACATACTCTTCCAGTTTGAAAAGTGAAGCCCAGGAAGTAGGACTAATGCAATTAGCCTCCAGGTGGCAACTATGCTGGTTGCAAAAGAAAGAGTTAATGGTCTCAGTCACTAGTTTTGTGAAATATGTTCTCAGTAAGAGGAATGTAGACAATAAAATGTGACATACTATGAGTGGACCAGTGTGATTGACAGCTGGTATAGTGCAATAGCAGCCCTTTTGCAGGAGATGTCTGTGAATTTGTTGTTGCAAAAAGTGCCATCAAAAGATAAATTCACAGTTATAGTTCTTTTATGGTTTTATGATATCTTTTGTTTTATTTGTTATTCTTATCAGACACATTTTTCTATGTTATCTTCCATTTAGTACTAAATTGTATTCAATAAAATTCAAATTTCTGTGTGATCTTTGGTTTTTGTAGTTTAACCGAGCTATTATGTTCACCTGTATTGTGCAGATAAAAACAATAGTGACATGGAGGATCCTTACATGGATCAATTATTATACATAATAGTCACTCAGCCAGTCTTACGTAGCACCACATCCTTTCAACCTGATTTTCATTAAAGGACCCACTAACTTTGGCTTTTTACTACATTTATTTAAACCTGCTTAACAATAAAAGGCGCTTACAGTATGTTTTCTTTCTATTTTATTCTACTTGTAAACTCACTCTCACCATAACATAAAGTGCACAATTTTATGTTATTTTTAGTGTTAGTAGTCATTCCACAACTGTCATTAGTCAGTAAGGTAATGACAGGGAGTTTGTTATGCACCCGGAAGACTATATTCATTTTTTTTATACAGTGTATATCGTGATTTTTTACTAAAAAAGCAGATGTAATACCTGACAATACATGGAAAGTGCTCTATTGTCTTACCTAAACATCATAGCATCTGTTGGTTAATTTGAATTTAGTTTGAAACAGAAACGGGCATTTGGTTACTCTATTGAACCAACACAGTAATCTCTGTTTTTGCGGACAGGGTCCACCTGGTCCTCCTGGCCCAAGAGGTCCTCAAGGTCCCAGCGGATCCAACGTAAGTCTGACTGTTCTTCATTCCTACTCATTATTTCAAAACTTAGATTGTGTTTAATAAAACTGTGTTTTGTAAAGTGTAAAGATGGTGGAGCTCACAGACTCAGTGGCTCATAACTCTGTCTTTTATGGCTTTCTGTGTAATGACAATAAAGATGTACAAAGACAAAGACATAAACAACAAAAAAATAAAAATCTTATGCACTAATGTTGTGTAATTGATTGACAGGGTGCACAAGGTCCCCCTGGTGGTATTGGTTCAATGGGAGGTGTTGGTGAGAAGGTAAGAAATTAACATGACTGGTGATTTCTGATGTTACAGTATTTTTTTTTGCAGCTATGAAAAGCACATTTCAACAGTTCCCTCTGGTATGCTTTGCTTTCATAATGAGGAAACACTGCCAAATCTTGTGCTTCTGAAGGACTTGGGAAACAAATCTGCTGTGTAATAAAAGTTTGCTGTGTGTTTGAAGTAGAAGATGCAAAACAAAAATGTTGTACCTGGATTGTTTACTCCAAGTATGATAATCCACATTATCACCAACAGGGAGAAACCGGGGAGGCTGGAAACCCAGGATCAGCAGGAGAGCCTGGTATTCCGGTAAGTACATTATTCTGTATCTACGGCTTCTTATCAAAGCATTTTTATTTACAAAAATACTTTTACCTGTTTTGTTCTCGCACTGCCCAGTGATAATTTCATGCCGCACACAGGAAGTGATTCATTTTAGGACTGACAGAGGCAAGTAAAGCAAGAAAATTGCAAACGTTTGTAAAGTATGGCTGAAAATAACAAGAAAAGTCCACTAAAAGTTTTGGAAGTGGATGCTAGTGCATAAAAAACCTGCACGTTTAGCAGTCTGAGAGGATAAATGCTTATCACAACTGTGATGAGGAGGGATGGGGTGGTGCAGGATCACTTAGGCATATGTCATGTAGAGGCACTGGCAGTTTTTTGGTAATTACTCAGAATTCCTCCGGGGGAAGGGGGTGGTGGCAACAGAAGTTCTGCTCTGAAAATTTAAATGTAGCCCACACGAATTAGCCTATGAATTTCTGTGAGTGTCCCCCCTATTAAGACAGATGTGCAGAAATGCAGACAACCTAAGGGCTTTTCAGCAGATGATTATCTCAGCTAGTGGTGTCATTATTCCAACCTCCTACACAGGGACGGTATTAGAGCCAAAAGTCAGAATTTCACATTAGCGATTTAGTTTCAAAAGCGCAATCTGTCTAAAATTAAGTGTTTTGTGGAATATCATTTTATGTAGGCATCAGATGCATGAAGCCATGTGACATTAACACATAAATTCTTTCATGATGCAGCATACTGTGTTTGCCTTTTTGCCTTACACTCTTAATGTTGAATATCAGGGATCAGAACAATGTCATAGATTCAGACTAAGCTGTGCATTTTTTGATTGATTGAATGATTACTTTATTTGAATGTCTCAATAGTACATGACACAATAAGGGCTTACAATACACTAACAAAAGGATACAAACACAACCACATAGCATCTAACAATATGCACATTTACTCAGTATTCCAGGTAGAAACAGCAACCCTAACCCAAATCTCATTCTTTGTCAAACGACATATCATAACGGAAGACAGGTCGCCAGTTCATCACAGGGCCAACACACATAGAACACAAACAACCATTCACTCTCACATTCACACTTGGAGTGTCCATTTAACCTCTCCATGTTTTTGGACTGTGGGAAGAAACCCAAGAACCCAGAGAAAAATCTCACACACACTGGAAAGCCACCATGATAGTCACTACTCCACCGTGTGACCATCACAATCAGACAGCCAAAATAAGTCAGAGTTCTTTCCCCCCAGACTTTTTCCAAACAAAATTTTCCTCTGTTTATTGTACACAAGGCAGTGGAGCAGAAAATGAAATCCATCCTCAGCACATAAAACACATTAATGCTGCTCTTCAGGAATACCTTCATACCTGCCTGTTTCAATTACCAGTGGACGGGCAAGGACCTCTGTCCTCCCTTTTAATTCAAATTTAAATAATGTTCAGTAAAATAATAATCCTCTTTGAACATAACAACTGAGCTTTGGTTTACTCCTGATCTCCTCTCGCCATTGTTTTTTTATGTATGTCTAGCAATTTCTATTTGACTGTATTTACTTTTGTGAAGTTTATTCCTAAAAATATAATAGAAATCAGAAAGTGAAAATCTGCTGTGTGCACCTCAATTATGAGCTCAGACCAGCACCCTCCTTGAGTCTGAGTTGGTCAGCTTTTGTCAACATATCCACCCACTACTGCACATCTGTTTACAGTGACAGGACCCAGTGTTCCACGTCACATCGAGATCAATTTTAGTGGTGCATCGTCAGGAGGAGCACTCGGCTCTAATATTCCAACTGATGATTCTGGTGCTTGTAATTATGCTTCAACTGCTACTATGAGTCATGGCCAGTGCTTTAAGACACTGGGCTCTAATTTCATGATGCAGTGCAAGGTGGCGCAGCGCAAGGTGGCACAGCCCACACAGTGGTAATTTCGTCCAGTGCAACACTGTGCGCAGCAGAGTTGGCAATTTTGGGTGTGGCTGCGCAAAAGGGGGAGGTATCCACAGATTCACCTTGACGCAGTGACAATTTTGTGCCAAAAGGCTGTGCTGAAGGTGCGTTTTGACCAGCTCTAACCTGGTCGGGCTCTAATTTTGTACACCAGGCCAGGGTATGTGTACAGGTAGATTTTGCAAGTTTCGTGCACAGCGCAGGGCGTGCAGCCGGGCTCAGCCAGGCGCAAGTACTCCGCTGTCCCACCTCAGTCTCTCCTACCAGCAACTAGCAAAGAGAGGGAGAGAAGGCGTGACTAGGCTTAATACAGTCTTCACCAATCAAATCAGCTCCTCTCCTCACCTTTAAATGTGCTGTGGGGAGGCGTAGTGCAAGTTTCATTTCATCATGGACGAAGGAGACAGCAGCAGCATCAAACGGAGGAAAACTGATGTTCTGGTCCGGGAGGTCCAAGCTCACAGTGGCCGAATATATGATCACATGAACAGACCTCTACGGGCTGATGATGCAAAAGGAGCCAAAAGGAGGTTACCAATATTATTAATCAGATTTGCCCTGACATACTGAGAACCATTGCCTAGTGTAAAAAAACGGTTCAATGATGTAAGAAGAAGGGCCAAACAAAAGCACTGGGGGCGACCCCTCCACCAGTGTGGTCATGAGCTCGGCGGAGGACATTGCGCCCTCCACCCTCTCAATCACAAAATAAAAAATAATAATAAAAAAAAAAAAAACGTGTAACGGGATGAAATCAGAAGCACCTGTGCGTAAAGGACGCATTGCCAAGCTCATGGTCTGGCCCTTGTCACTAGTGTTTGCATGTCTAACCCAATTGAATTATGATCATTATGACTGAGTAAATTGTGGCCAAAATTATATAAACGCGAACTTTTAAGGACAGAGCTGTGCAACCAGGTGATCTCTGACATACAAATCCTGTTACACACGGTATTTGTATGTCATCTGTGCACACTACTCATTTTTATTACACGTGGTTTAAATATAGGTTACTAAACATGAGTGTCTTTACCAGTGGAAAAATATGTTTACCTTGCTCATAATGCCAACCTCAATCCCACCAAAGCTCTTGATGCTTACGGCTGAGAGGGTGGAGGGCGCAATGTCCTCCACCGAGCTCATGGCCACACTGGTGGAGGGGTCACCATTGAACCATTTTTTTTTTTTTTAACACTGGGCAATGGTTCTTAGTATGTCAGGGCATTGGTAACATTTTGCATCATCAGCCCACGGAGGTCTGTTCTTGTGACCATATATTCGGCCACTGTGAGCTTGGACCTCACGGACCAGAACATCAGTTTTCCTTTGTCTGACACTGCTGCTGTCTCCTTCATCCATAGCAAAATGAAACTTACACTGCGCCTCACCGCAGCACATTTAAAGGTGAAGAGAGGAGCTCATTTGATTGATGAAGACTGTGTTAAACCCAGTCACACCTTCTCTCCCTCTTTTTGCTACTTGCTGGTAGGAGAGACTGAGGTGGGACAGCGGAGTACTTGCGCCTGGCTGCGCACCCTGCACTGTGCACGAAACTTGCAAAATGCGCCTGGACACACCCCCTGCGCCTGGCTTGGTCTATGCAATTAGAGCCCACTGTGTCAGCAAATATAAGATACTGGAATGATGAGCCATGTGATCATCATGCAGATAAAAACTGAATTTTAAAATTAAACTACAGCAGATGATTGTAAAGCTTCTATTCGTTTTTGGTTTAGTCATGATTGGTGCGTCTTATGATTTTATAATTTCTGTATTAGTTTTAGTTTTTAAATGCACACCAATCCACACCAATTTACTACCGATCCCACCTTCAGCCCAATAGTCTCATCCTTTTTTACAAACCAGTAGTGAACAAATACAAACAGGGCACCTCAGACAGGGGCACCCCAGCCATTGACTTGTCCATGAATTTGAACCGGCAACCCTCCAGTTACAAGTTACAGTTACAGGCTCAATTCCTTATGGACTGCCATAATTAGAGTGAAGGATTCGATGTTACATTAGTCTTGTGCCTCATTAAAGATGCTATTGCCCAAATAGTGTGTCAAGCCCTCATGTTCACAAGACTGTGACTGTGCATTTTACCCGTAGGGCCCCAGAGGAGAGACAGGGGAGAAGGGAGAGACAGGCCCACCAGGAGCAGCTGGACCCGCTGGTGCCCGCGGACCCCCTGGAGATGATGGCCCCAAGGGTAACCCTGTATGTCAACTCCACTGATGCGCACACCCCCACACACACACATTACTGAAGTTTTAGTAGCAACAGCATGACTATGTGGTGTTCCTCATTCAAGCTGTTGTTGATGTGATGTCAAATGTCTTCATCTGTCCACAGGGTCCTGTTGGGTTCCCAGGAGACCCTGGCCCCCCTGGTGAGCCTGGCACTGCTGTAAGTGCTGGACTTAATAATAATAATATAATATAATAAATAATATAATACTGCTACATCATGTTCTGTGTTCAATAAATACTTGTGTGCCATTCTGGTAATATTAGAGATTAAAGAAAAAGCAATAGAAATATCATTATTACCTGTTCATTAGGATTAAGATTTTTGACATTGTTTGCATGTTTTCTTTGAATGAGATTGATTCATTCTGTTTGGCTTATTTTTTGTGTTCGTTTTAGGGTCTTGATGGTTTAGCAGGCGATAAAGGAGATGATGGAGAGGCCGGTCAACCTGTAAGTCTGAACATAAACTCCAAGTAAACATGATTAAAAATATGCATCAGTCACTTTTTGGTTCTGCAAACGACATTCCACATGTTAGATGATGCTGGAGCAAACATTTTGACTAACTTCTTATATAATAATGTACATTGAACAAACATTGAAATTATATTTCTGTCTGTCTGTGCCATTTTGAAAATGATTTATAGTAGCAATTTATTTTACATTTTAAAGTTTTTGAAACTAAAATGGTGGAGCTAATTTTATAGCATCATCTATTCTGTGTCTTACATGCCACTTTTTTTTTTTTTTTTAAAAATGGAAATAAATCTCTGTAATGTTAAAATGAGTAATTTGTCTTTTCAAATATAGGGCCCTCCAGGTCCATCTGGTGAGGCTGGTGTACCCGGACCTCCTGGCAAAAGGGTAAGTAAATTTCCTGCTGATGCATGATGGTAAATAATTAAATATACAGACGGATACTGGAGGACGATAATGACATATTGTGACTTTGACTGGCAGCAATTTGAAAGCAGTAGGACTGCTTGGGCTGCTGTCGGGAAATTAACTTGTCACTTTAATTTCTGGCACTCCATACCGTTCTGTCATATCAGATTTCAGCGGAGATTATTTAATTTTTCTTTTGTCGCATTTTTACGATTCCCTCCATTTACTCTAATAATGTTTTATAGGTGGCAATAAAGCATGCCTTCGTTGTGCTCTATGAAAGGTTGGCAAAATATGGCTAGAAAGAAAAGAGATTTATAATTAAAGTGAATTCATTCTCCCTTGTGTACTGTGACAGAGATGGTGCTCAGTAAAGTTAGTTTATTTTCTGGACCATCAACACCAACCAGTTTCACTGCCATCGCTTTATGATAATACAAATGTTTTGCCATGGGAGCTTTTAGTATGATTTACAAAGCATACAGTAGGTGGTGTTGGGAAGCATTTACTCAAGCAATATAAATACTGTTCATATTGATACTCTAAATATTTATATTCTTATATCCTCATTTAGTCTCTTCTGTAGTCTAATATAATATTGTGCACACTCATGTCGTAGCAGTATGAAAAAAATCTCATCACAGTATACTTTATTATATCATTCAGTATCGATATTTATCATGATATATATCAAATCAATATTTCTATAAGTCTGGACAATATGTTTTATAAATAATATCTTATTATTAGGTTATAACCTGGTATACGAAATATATGTGGATATAAAGCTTCACACAGGTTGTTTCTCTGGACTCATGAAAGTAAAATAAAATATCTACTGTTTATCATCTGTATTACATGATGTTCATGTCAGATAATAAACAATTAAAGTGACTATGATCAAATTCTGCTATTACACAAATAATTAACATGAAAAATAAAACAATATAATATATACATTAAATAATTAATAAGTAATCAAGGGTACCTATCAGAATTTGAAGATATCCAAAAATCTAACATCATATCTTTTCTCATGTCATGATATAGATATACTGCGCAAAAAAATAAATTGAACATTTAAACAACACAATGTAACTCCAAGTCAATCACACTCTGTGAAATCAAACTGTCCACTTAGGAAGAAACACTGATTGACAATCAATTTCACATGCACATTCAACTATGTAAAGAACAAAGTATTTAATACGAATATTTCATTCATTCAGATCTAGGATGTGTTATTTTAGTTTATGCTAGACATAAGCATATAAGTCAAGGAGGTAACAGAATATTCGGAATACTGTTAGAAAAGTCATGAGTCGTAGCAGGGGATCTTGGCATGTTTTCTTATATCAAATAATACATTTTAAAGCCAATATTATTGTGCATCCCTGCTTTGTAACTTTTTTTGGGGGGGAAACTATAACTATAACTGACTTACTGTTCTGCTTATGATTTTCCCTAAAAACCTAAAAAAAAAAAAAAAATTTAGTCATGTTTTTATTGATTAAACCAGAAGTTTCCAATATAAAGAAAATTAAGGAGCACCTATTCAAGCCCCTTTGTCCTATTTCATATTTGTGAGTTACGGTTCCACTGAGGAGAGACTATTCTAAAATCCTATTATCCGTTCATTGTGGAAAAAAATTAAATATTTCAGTGATACATAGCAAGAAACCAAAGGATTGTTATTGCGCAAAAAGTAATACATCAGTAGTACAATGTACATTTAAACACTTAATTCTGAGACTTTGTGTTCCAAGGAATAGCATCCAGACAACAAAGGGTACAGAGCAAATTAGAGTCCTATTCCATGTCCATATTAATGGACTTGAATTTTCACTCTTCACTTTGGTAATTCTGAGTTTGTCTCTCTCTCTCCCCATATCTCTTCTAAATTGACTCAGGTTTGATGTTCATTGATGCATGTGGCTGCTTTGACTACATTAGCACACACAACCATGCCTGCACACACACACACATATTCACCACACACTCCATTAATGCACATACACTGTTGGCAAAAGCTCCTAACCTACATTGAAGACTGGTGGCTTTTGTTTGCTCACTTTGATTATGGTTTCTAATGGCAAATGACAGGCCACTTTCAAGGTCCTGACCAGAGGCTGTTTGGTGAAAATGCTAATGTGCTTTTAGTCCAGTACAGTATGTTTGGAATGTAGGACAATGTGCACACTGTCATGTTTGTTGTCCTGCATAACCAGACTGAAGGTCAGAGAATGTTAGTACATCCATGAAACTATAGATTTGACGATCCGAAGGTTGGATAGTTTTGCTTCCAGGTGTAATGATTTCCTGGTTTCTGTTCTGTGGAAGATCTTTGTAAAAGGCAGACATTGAATTGTTGTGTTAATACAAATATATACAGTATATGTTTATTTAAAGTATTAATTCACAAAGTTGTAACTGATTTTTGTTCTCTTTTAGGGATCCATTGGAAAACCAGGTCAAGAGGGTAGACAGGGAGAAAAGGGATCCAAGGTAAGTCTCCACCCAGCTTTTTCAAACATCCTAGTTTTATTTTGGATGCTTCCATTATTTGACTTTGCACACAGAAATGGAATATTCCACAAACACTATCAGGGTCAAAAATATTAGTCCCCATGATGCTAATAGTCAATTGTGGATCCTTTTTGCTTAGTTGCAGTAAAACAATGAAATTTTCATAGGGGGGCTAATAATTTCATTCTCAACTCTGTATATATATATATATATATATATATGTTTTACTATATTACTGTATACTTTTATGGACCTCTCAAAGCTGCTTTGCACTACAGTTTTGCTATTCACTCTTTCATACAGCACAGCTATGTGCAGCACATTTTCTATCACACATCTTTCATACACACTGCCGTAAGGACACAACGACATGTAGACAAGCAAAGCCAAGGTGTAATATAAAAGTAGACTCTCATAGTGATGGACCTACACAGAATTTTGCAGTTCTTTTCTGGACAGATCTTTATAGAGAATTTCAGTTTTTTTTTACAGCAACTTCACTGCAGGGGTTCACGTTCAAAACTTCTGTAGTGTAGCTTTCATCCGGACAAGGGAAAAAAAAAAAAACTCTACAAAAATCTGTACAGAAGTCCTGACAGACACAGATGTTTCCCTCAGAAGTAGGTCGAGACAAGAGAAAAGCAGAGCTAAAAGAGGATGAAAATGCCTTTTAGGGATCATCGATTCAAAGGGCACTGTTAAATTGTTCAGTCAGATCTTAACATTAAAGTCAAGAAATAAGGATGAAATATTTAGTGTAGCTCAAATAGGAAAGTTGAAACTCACAGACTTAAAGTAAGAAAATCTTGGCAACCATAATCAAGCCGTGCAAGAAAAAATTAATCAAATATCTCTGTCTGTCATGTTTGAAAGTGTAACTGGAGACTTTCTTTTCTTTCTTTTTTTAATGAAATTAGCTGTATTTCATTTTTTAAAATCATAAATATCACCATGTGTTTGTGTTTATAAAACAATTTAGACAAGGTGAATTTACCAGTAAATCTTTAGAAGTATACATTATCTTAGAAATCCATGAAAACTTTTTGTATAATAACTACTGTGTTTATTCCGCTAAATCGTAATTTTTAAATGTGAATTTTAAATATAAATGTAGATCAATTGCATTATTCAGTTTTTTTTATTGTATAAGTTTTTATTATATTGTATTTTAGTGGAATTGTATGTAATTGCAATCCCAATAGTATGAAAATTTATATATTAAGCCTTCAGTTGCATTAAGATCTAAGATACCTGTAAGAATTCTCACTTTGTCTTCTTCCTCTGCAATATGACATTAGTGGTTGAGCGAGTCTGCTTTCAACATCGAAGGTTGAGGGTTTGATTCCCTCCTAGTCTACATACTGATTTTTCCCTGGGCAAGGCACTTAACCCCACATTGCTACTGACGGAGTGTGAAAGGGTATGAAAAATGTGTGAAAGGTGTTTTTTAGCATTTACACATATTAAATTTGATCTGTATCAATGCAAACCATTCACCAGTAGCTGCCTGAAGCTGTTATCCTATTCATAAAAATAAAATAAATAAAGGTTTTGTGATAATAGCTTTGGGATTGATGATGTAACAAAAACAAAGCCCATTTTTTATTCTGTTTAGATGTAATTTTTGAAGTCCCTCGGAAACAGTAATTGTGTTTCTGGAAGCTAACAACAGATTTAATTCCTTTTTTTAAATGCACTGTTTACTCGGGAGAGAAGCATCAAATAGGTAGAAGTAAAACTCCCTCCAAATCAGATGGATCGATAAACCACACACACAGAAAACCTGGCAACCCGGCAACCAGACATACCTTCTTTAGTCTTTTCATCCATCTCTTTATTTCTCTTTACATTTACTGGACATGTACACACATTCTTTCAACATTGAGAATAAAGGACTAGAAATGATACATTGGAGACAAGACAAAGTCTCCATGCTGATCTTTGAGGATCAAATCCAGGCCTAATTGGCTATCAGAACAGTTTAATCCTCTCTTTCTATTCAAATCAAAAGGACCTCACTACTTCTGCTTAGTGACAAAAAGATTAGTTTTGGTAAAATTTGATCTGTGTGGATGTTAGAAATCTTTTAAGCTGAGCAGCTGTCAAAAAAAGACGTTGCAGAATATCAAACAATGTAACTATCAAAAACAAGAATGCTATAATTGTCATAAGGCTTTGCATTTCAAAATAGTATTAAAGGAATGAAGTGGCGTTTTCACTAGTAGTGATATGGAGCAATGATTTTAGTATTAGATATATATATATATATATATTCTGGTTTTCTGATAATCTTCTTTTGTTTAATAGGGAGAAGCTGGAGCAGAAGGACCTGTTGGTAAAACTGGACCTGTCGGACCCCAGGGACCACCTGGAAAGCCTGGTCCTGAGGGTCTACGTGGAATCCCTGGCCCTGTTGTGAGTGGATTTTGATTGTAGAGAAACACTTCACCGTAATATTGTGAAATTCAAATCTCTGCATTATACTGTAAGTAATCTGTGTTATTTCTTTATTTTCAGGGTGAACAAGGACTCCCTGGTGCTTCTGGTCAAGATGGCCCTCCCGGGCCTATCGTAAGACATTTCCTTCCACCATTCATCAAAAATATCGCTATTATTTAGTAATTTAGCATTGTTTACAGTAGAGCAGAATAACCAGCTGTCACTCTTTGCTGGCTGTCAAATACTTGACAAAATAATTCCTTCTTCTCTTCATAGGGACCACCTGGACTTCCTGGTATGAAAGGGGACTCTGGATCCAAGGGAGAAAAGGCAAGACATGATTATGATGCTAATCTGGGATTGCCTCAATGTGTATTCCTCATATCTGTATATATGCACCTTATCTGAAGCCTCGAAAGTGAGCAAACATCTTGGCCCGTAAAGCCCCTGTCTTTATGTTCACTCTTTCTCCCAGAGTGATGATAAAAGAGAGCATTTTCGCACAATGATTTGATGCAGTGAATGAATATGTATAAGTCCAATAACATCATCTTTGTAATGGTCAGTGGTTTAATGCCAGCATGCAGTAGTCAGAAGCAGATGGCCATAACTCTGCACAGCAGCAGGTGCCAAGACAGACCACTATTGTTAAATATGACGACCACCATAAACACACTAATTATTTATTGGCAGCAATAAGACTGGGCTGAGGTCGCCTGGCTAGACTTTATGCATAAAGTTGGAGGTGAATCCAACCCCAATCCAACCCCCCTGCGAAAAAAGGCCTTTTCTGCTGGAGATAAATAAACAAAAATGAAATTCAGTAGGAACATTTCTTTATGTCAAGTGGTTAATAAGTCTGTGCTGCTTTTCTCTCTCGTTCATTTGTTATTTATTTTTGTCTCTCTTCCAACTCCAGGGTCACCCAGGTTTAATTGGTCTGATCGGACCGCCCGGTGAGCCCGGAGAGAAGGGAGATCGAGGTCTGCCTGGACCTCAGGGTCTTGCAGGTGGCAAGGGTGAAGCTGTAAGTTTTCGTCAGACAGACTATGCCTTTTTTTTTTAAATGATGCAGATTCCCAGTTGTTGTTTAAATGTTAACATGCAGAAAATATACAGTATGTATTCACTTAAGACCTGTAAGTAAGGCTGGTTTTAACAGCACGTAATCTCCACCTTTAAATATTTGTTTACAGTTATATATAAGACATATAGTTCTCATTATTGTCTAACATTTTACACTAGAGTAACAACATGGTAGTAGTAGGGCAATGATTTTTTTTTTAATAGGAAAGTAATATTATGGTAATATCATCTTATTTATAATGCAGTTTGCACTTTGGTAATAACAACGGCAACAGTGTGGTAATAAGGTGAAAATATGTTATTTCCATAGTAATATCGGGGTAATTGGTATTATGAATAATACAGGCTACATCAGTGTCCTGCATTCACATAAAATTCATAAAAAAATCATACAATTATTTTTATGATTTTCATAGAACACATTGATAATCCCCATGTAATAAAGTTATTGAAATAACGTAATAATTACAATAAATATTCCTCCTATTCAAAATTATTATTATTTGTTAATATATTGTTACTGTACTTTAATGTAAAGTGGTACCCATGTTTATTATGTCATAAAATGCTTTATTAATGTATTTATTGTGAATCTTATATATATATATATATATATATATATATATATATATAAGATTAGTTACCACATTTTATTTGCTGCACATTGATTAATTATTGATCCGTTTTCTGTTTTAAGGGTGTTGTTGGTTTTCAAGGTCCTCTTGGCCCCCCTGGCCCTCCCGGTCTTCCTGTAAGTTCCTCTTATTGTCAAACACACATCAGGTTTTTTTTTGTTGTTGTTGTTGTTGTTGTTGTTGTTGCGTTCATGTGTTAATATCACTTTATCAACAGGGTTCTCAAGGACAGAAAGGATCCAAGGGATCAGATGTAAGTTGTGTTTTTCTCTTTTTTAAGTTGTTATTGTTATTTTTACACATGCTTGACAATAATAGTTGATATCTTGTTTTGTTTTTGTCAGGGTTCAGCTGGTCAGAAGGGAGACCCTGGACTGATTGGACCTCCCGGTCCCCCTGTAAGTCACCTGGTCATAAACCAAATGTTTTGATTTCAAACTACTGTACTCACAACTATTGATTATTAGTATTTGCTGGTTTTGGTTAAATCTTCTTAAACATGAGCAAACTCTCAAATGTGATCATTCTAAATGGAACACTTGAGATTGTTGATCAGACGTAAGGAGCAATCTGCAGATGTCACCCATGGGATATTTTAAGGTTGGATTAAATATTTCACCTTTTTTGACATTTTTGAATTATTTATACATTGTCTACTACTTTATCTTCCACTTGAGGGTCACGGGGGTGTGGAGCCAAACCCATGTGACAGGGCGAAAGGCAGGGTCACACCCTGGACGGGACGCCAGTCCATCACAGGACAAACATACAGAGAGAAACAGTCCACTCTCACATTCACACCTGTGGTTAATATAGACTGTCCAATTAATCTAATCAGTGTGTTTTGGGACTTTTTTTAAATAAATTCAAGATTCAAGATGTTAATTAGCCATTTGTGCACAAACAGACAATCCAGGCATGTAGGAATTCTTGTGCAAATCTTCCAGAGTCAGTAGCATAAAAGGCACATAAAAACAATGACAACATGCAAATAAATTACAAAAATAGTACAAAAATGCAACAAGGGTACAACAGGAAACAGCATACAAAATAAAATATAAAAATACTTAAAAAGAGCCTACAAGCTTAAAATATGCACATTTTAAATATGTAGATAAATTGTACCTTGTCTGATGGAATACCCATGCAAACAGAACATGAAACTCCACACAGAAATGCAAGGTCACGAAGAGGGTGACCTTCTTGTGGTGAGGCAGCAGTGCTAGCTACTACTCTGCCATGTGTTCTGACTTGTGATCTGAAATTCACTATAGTTAGTTGAGAACAAAAGTGGCCAATTAATTGATGATGAAAATAATTGTTGGTTGCAGATTAAGTGTTGATTATCTTGGAAAGTTGGGGGGCTGACTAAGAACATTCCTGCTCAATAGGAATAATCTAGTTGACTTTTTATCCATGTACTTCAGGGTCCACCAGGTGACATCATCCAGCCTCTGCCTATTCAGCATTCATCCGGAAAGATAAGGCGACAGGCTGAGATGCAGGGAGATGAGGCACTGGCCAACTACGGTGTTGAGGGTATGGAAATGGAGGGAATGGAGGATGTCTTTGGGTCCCTCAACAACCTCAAACAAGACATTGAGCGCATGAAGTTCCCCATGGGCACCCAAGACAATCCTGCCAGGACCTGCAATGACCTTCACCTCAGTCAGCCTGACTTCCCAGATGGTAAACAAAACAGTAATCTGTAGTAAAGTATTGTTTACAGGTGTGGTTGTGATAAAACACTTGAGGTAAAAGGTAGGAAATCTTGAGTTTGCACTAGTAGGAACCTGATCACCACCTCGTAACAATGCCCTTACTGTCTTATTGTCTAGCTGCTAAAGTCCAGAAAGAGAGAGAGAGGTGATGTCCTCATATGGGTCACCTTCACTAACTATGAACTATGAAGTATGAGCAATTCAGCTTTCAGTTTACTTAAAAACAAGACAAGAAGTCAAGCCTGTAACCATCGTATGTTTGGTAAATTACTGTATGTGCTGTAATACAGAGTTTCCCAAACTTTCTATATGGGGACCCACTTTTTAAAGATGGCAAACTATCGTGACCCAAAAGTAAATTGTGTGTGCATAATATAGGGATTAATTTAGTCAAGTAAAATTAAAATTTCATTTTAAAAATCTCCCAAAAAAATCTCCTGTGACCCATCTGTGGGCCCTGACAACTGCTGTATTAGATGATTTAGTTAATATAGAAGGAATTCAAATTCATAGTTATAAAATCTAAAATGATCGGTATTTGCAAATCATTTATAAAGCTCAGAAGCATTTTGCCTTATATCTGAAATATCTGAAAATATCTGAAAATAGGGAAAGTTATTTTGATTTAAATGCTACAGAAATCTTTTAATGTGTCAGTGTAAAAGAAGTCAGTTTATGAATTTATCTTGACAGAGAAGCCAAATATGTTAGAAAATACAGACATTTGTTAAGGTTTTGCTCTCTTCTGTGTTGTGGCAGATAAATTGTTTTGTGTTGAATATTATGAAATGAATCTAAGAAACAGTTGGATGTAAAACTTTGTCGTATTTGTGTTTTGCATATGACCATCTTGTTAAATAGCAGCAGATAATATACAATTATTCTTCTTTCTGCTACTTTACATTCAGATTTTGAGATCTTTTGTGTATTTGAGGAATTACATTAACATAATTCAATTTCTGCCACTGTTGAACTAAATAGAAAACTAACTGCACAGATGCCATTCCCTCTAGTGAAGGAAATTATATATATTTTAAAAATTGTTGAGCATTTTTTTAAGGATCATGTAAAAACACATAAAAACAGCACAAACATTGTAGCTAAGTCCTATTTCCTTGCCTGTTACTCACTACTTTGTCTGTCTCTCTCCCAGGTGAATACTGGATCGATCCAAACCAGGGCTGCATAGGAGACGCCATCAAAGTCTTCTGTAACTTCACAGCAGGTGGAGAAACTTGCATCTACCCAGATAAGAAATCCACAGGGGTAAGTAATGCTGACACTGTTAGCATCTGAATGACACAGAACCAGTCCGGAAATCCACTGGTATTTTGTTGAATTTACAATATAAAATAAATAATAAATTAAAAAGTATAATAAATAAATGTAAAACACTTGAATCTGCCATTTGTCAATATTCTGAAATACCTACACATGATCTGCTCTCTGAATTCAGCTGATTAAATCAGCTTAAATTCACTTTTCTTTATTGCAGGTTCGAATATCAAACTGGCCCAAGGAATCACCAGGTTCATGGTTCAGTGAATTCAAACGTGGTAAAATTGTGAGTCAACCTCCCTGACTTCTTATTTTCTTTTCCATTACCCTCCCGTAGACTCGCTCTCATCCATTTTAGATTTTTTTTTTCCATTTTGCCACTTTGTCACTTTGTCTCATTTACACTAACACTTCCCCACCAATCTCTCTGCCCTCTCTGACGTCCTCCATCATACGTCTCCTTCCTCAAACCATTTTTCACCCTTTCCTCTTGCAATTTTCTCCCTCTTTCACGCTTACCTTTCTTTGAACCTTTCCTCCCTGCATCATTTTTATTTACCATTTATCTTTTTTTTTCCTTCCACCTGTTTACCAGTCTTTATTTTTCTCACCTCTTATGTGCCTTTATTTTTTCCTCCATCCATCCATCCTCAGTTGAACTACGTTGACGTGGGACAAAACACCATCAACTCAGTGCAGATGACCTTCCTGAAGCTGCTGAGCTCCTCCGCTCGGCAGAACTTCACCTACATTTGCCATCAGTCCGTGGCCTGGTATGACGCCAAGGCCGACAGCTATGACAAGGCGTTGCGCTTCCTGGGATCCAATGATGAGGAGTTGTCTTACGATAATAATCCCTTCATCAAGCCACTGATGGATGGCTGCTCGGTAAACACACATATTCTCACATTATTTTTGCCACGTCCTATCTATCAAAATCCTGTTAATCCTCACACATATCTGGACCGTTGTAAGGAAATGATACAGAATATTTTAATACGTACGTATTGACATGAAATGTAGACTCTGATGTTTGCACTGGTATTATGTCTTATTCTGTATTTAATGGACTGGAATTAAATACAATATGAAAGTAATGACCAAAAGAAAAGTAATCTGCAAATGTTTTAATCTAATAATATCAAATATTCATTTTTTTCAGAATATGGTAGTTGCAGTTCTTTAATGGCTTTTGGGTCATTTTTTTCTTTATTTTATTAAACCTTTTGTTGGAATTCCAACAAATTCAGTTAATGGACTAATGAAATCGTCTTTCTTTCCAAAATTCAAAAGTAATAGCAAGTCTTCACATTAGAGAAGGTGTAATCAAGATACTCCTGTCAAAAAAAGCAGGTAAATACTTAATTTAAAAAAATATATATATATAATAACAACATAGTCAGATTCTTGCACCTTGAAGACAAACCAGGAATTTTTTGTACCAGTTCATATTGGGTGTGTCACTTTCTTTTATAAAGTATGAAAAGAAAAGTAGTTTGTCATCTAGTTCCATATATTAACATTGTTCTGTCCTCGATGCACGTGCTGTGCATGAACTGACAGACTAAACTAGCTAAACGCCTCACGTTCATCAAGACTCGTGACACACTTTTCCAGGTTTACTGACAGAAGTAAAGGCTGAAACTACAAAGGAAATCAGACAAAATAATCCCAAACCTGTCTACATCGCTACAAATGTGTTAACTACTAAAGGGAATATTACCCCATTTCCAGTTGTCAAAAATGCCACACATTTAAAAATACGTCTCAAAAAATTCCACATCATCTTAGGCACCATCTTAACCCAAATTTAAAATCATAACTAATAAAAACAGTAAGACAAAGACAAAATCTAAACCAGATTAAGCCAGTTTATTGCTCATCTCTGACAGCATTTGAACAGGCGCTCTGCTTCTGAGCGAGAAAGCACGCACGTGAGCACACATGATCTCTGCCGTCCGTAGTTAGCATACGTACTAACCCGAGACACTCAAGGGCCGACATGAAAATACACACATTTCCACACAAGTCGTGCAGCAATGCGCTTGTAAACAGCGTCACATGGAGCTGAGACAAACACTCACTGTCACTCGGTCATTTTCTACCGCTGCTGAGACAAACAGAAAAGGTGAACACACACGCTGCCTTTCAAATGATGCTTCAATTAGCCGTTGTTAGCTATTGCTATACAAGACAAGAAACAGTCAAGCTCGCAAAGACATTATTACTTAATTTGGAAATACTTACATTGCCTTCAGGAAATCCATTACGGATTTGACCTGAGACCCACTTTGTATTGCCCAAAATTTGTATAGCTATTCACTTCAAAGTGACTGCTACAAACAAACAGCATTTCAGGAAGCTTAGCAGGGATATTACTATCAAAAAGGAAAGATATCCACTCTTGTTCCTCATTAGAAGGGAGTCTATGAAGCATCTGTTGTTGTTTTTGACAACCAGCAACAGAGCAACAATGAACTGAACCTTTCTTCTGCAACATGTTGCTCTCAGCAGATACAATAGTTGTAATGGCGGAAGCGATTCAGCTTCTTCTTCTTCAGGTTGAATGTTCACGCCCATGACCGGGAGTAGCTGTTGGGGGAGGGTTCGTTGCATGTCAAATGTGCTAGTTATGTAACTAAACTTGACTTTTCAAAACCGCTTGTTTGAGCACAGGTAAACAGAGAAGCCCTTTTTTCTCAAAAGTGGCTGAAGTATTTATCGTGACACTTTGGTGATGTTTAGATACAGGAGGGACATGGGAACACACCAAAAAACATCAGAAATTTGATTATTCAGTGAATGGCCCCTTTAAAATAAAAGCCTGTATGTAACATTTTGTTTTATTAATTAGTTTTTACAATATCTTTCATTTTAGTAGTTACTGTTAGAAAATAATATACATGTTTTATGTTAACGCTTTATTAATTTATTTTTATCACTTTGTGACTCTTTAATTTATTTGTTATTATTACTAAATAAAATACACAATTTTGTGTTATCTTTGGTTTTAGTAGTGATTATGTTCATCTATACTGTATAACTAAAAACAAAAGAGTTTCTTTGCTCCACATAAATGTGAAAGAAATCATTAAAACTAAATCCTTTGGTTCTGGACAAAACAAGACGAGAAACACAGACCAATATTTTTCAGCATTTAATGGACAGAATTATTAATAAGTGAATCAAGAAAATAATCGTCAGAGTAATTGATCATGAAAATAATCACAACAACACATTATCACATTATCAGTGACAGGAAGAACAAATCAGGTAAAGACAGGTACAATGAACCAAATGAAATTCTTTTTTTCTCTTAAGTAAAACATTGAAACCTGACTTTTTACTACCAAAACAGAAGAAACATGTCTAATCACTAATACATACTTGGACCTCTGTCCTTAACACATGTCTCACTGTTGTTTCTGCAGCTGAAGCAGGGCTATTCCAAGACAGTGATGGAGATCAACACCCCCCGCATCGACCAGCTGCCCATCATCGATGTCATGCTGAATGACTTTGGCGACTCAAACCAGAGGTTTGGCTTCGAGGTCGGCTCCGTCTGTTTCCTCGGCTAGACACGCCCCCCCCCCCCCCCCCCGCTGAAGGACAGGGTCACGTCAACACACCCAACACGCCGCGATCCGACATCCTTTACCATCTCTCCCCGCGAAGCGAAAAAAAACCAGTGTTTTCTTTTGTTGCCGAGAAGATCCTCTTCAAGCCCGGAGAAGAAGAGCGCCCCCACCAGGCCCTGTCAAGAAAGCGTTGACCAGGGGAAACTACTCCTTGCCCTTGTAGGGCCAGAATCACATGACTTTAACTTAGCAATGGGAGTGACATCAGGAAAAAAAGGGGCATTTAATGCCGTGGTGGACAGTGGCGCGCTTTTCAGCAACAGAGAGAGGATCCACTCACACACCCCTTCAACCCCCCCCCCCCCACCCACCCCCCGTCCTCCCTCTCTGGATGCTCCAGGTGCTGCTCTGATTACAACCACAGAGGTGTTTTTTGTGCAGAATCACAAAACACTCAAGGTGCTACAAAAGTGCTTTTTGATAAAACTGTAATTATTATTATTATTATTATTTTGTACAATATTGTTCCTCTCCGAATCCACTCTTTTAAAAAGAAAAAAAAAACATGCATGTGCCCCGCCTGTTTATTGGTTAACTATATTGGGAAAAAAAAAACAATATAAATATTTCATGTTTGTTGAGACCACGCGTGACTCATCGTGGTATAATTTGCTTCAATTTGTAATTTTTTGTAAATAATATAACATTCATTACAAAACTGGAAAGTGACACTTAGCTCAAAAAAGCATTTTGCCTTTTTGTTTTTTTATTATTATTACATATCAGTTGGTATGCCCAGTAGGAAATTAAGCCATAATAATAATAATATGAGATAGTAATATAAATAATGTTAGAAAGGGCTTCCTGTTGGAGACAGACTTAATTCACCCAGCTGTTGTACCTCACTTTCTTTCATAAATGTCGACATGTTCTAGCTCCTCAGCCAATACGATTTTGGAGGAAAAAAAAGAGTAAAAGATTTTTAAATTTGTCCATTTGTGTGTGTTTTTTTTTCTAATTAATTAACAAAAAAAAATACACTGTTGATTTTCTTCTCTGTAACATTGAACAAAAATGTTTTCATGTGCCTTGAATTGTTCATACAAAAATATTAAAACTGGATTCTGAAAAATGTCGGGTGGAATGTTTGTATTGTTGGGCTGTCTGCATGCAGAAATGATGATACGTGCTCTTTTTGTTGTGATTCTGCGCCGCCGCCTTATTAGCCGCCTTTTCACCAATAATGATAATTTAAGATTATTACCAGGGGATTAGTGGTGAGTGTTTGACGGATTCTGCTGAGCCCAGGTGCTTTAATCTCCTCCGCTTTTCTTTCTCTGACTCAGATTTGACTTTGATCATGATCTGTTTTGCATCTCCACCTCCTTAGCTTGCAGCTTTCGTAAGTAGCACAGACTTTAGAGCCGCTTTCAAACTTGTGTACTTACACTATGTTTACAATCCTATGTATAACTGAAATAAATGTATGGTCCTTTGCCAAATGCACATTGCAATGGTTTGCATTCACTTAAAGATTATCCTTTATCCTTATCCTTAAAGTTAGGCAAATACATCACTAGAACTTGAATGTATGAAGACAAATCAGTAAGAAGCATGGGTACACAGTGCTTTTATTCTGAAATCCTTAAATATAAGTTTCCTCAATGTACTAATGAAATTTTGCAAACTCATGTAGGGGCTTTCCTTACTGGAAAAAATGGAAATTATCACACTAATTATCACACATCTTGAATATTCTGAGAAGGGTTTAATTCAGGGGCCACAACCTCAAATGACCTGAGGGCCACTGAAAGTCTAGTTTGGTCAGGAAGGGGCCAGTCAAGTGAACAGAAAGTCTAACTAACATAATATTATATCATGATATTCCATCATAATATCTTAATAGTGATATCTGTGTCACATAATTCAAAAATAAAAGTGTTTTAGAAATGGAATGAAATGATCTGTATATACTGTATATATACAGTTGTACTCCTATGTTTACCCTGGCAGAATTTGTTATTTATTGACAGGTGAACTTTATAAAACAGGGAAAGAATAATAAAAAAGATGTCTAATGAATTGAGAATGCCACCCAGCAGTGTTCAAACTCTAATTAAGAAGTGGAAAACAAGGGATTCTGTTGAAACTAAGCCACTTTCAGGTAGACCAACAAAAATGTCATCACATCGACCAATAAATTCAGGTGACATACAGGACTGTCTGAAAAAAGTGATATGGCTCTTTCAAGATGCATAATAAGGAGAAAAATGGGCTTCATGGTCGAGTCACCAGAAAAAAGTAATTACTACACCAATGACACAAAGCATATTTGGAGAGGAGTCAACAAGGCCTATGATTTAAAGTCCACCATTCCTACTGTGAAACATGGAGGTGGATCATTGATCATTGATTATGGAGATGTGTGAGCTACAAAGGCACAGGGAACTTGGTCCAAACATATGATGAGATGAATGCAGCATGTTATCAGACAATACTGGAGGGAAAACTGCAGAATCCCTCATTTTCCACTTCTTAATTCGAGTTTGAACACAGCTGATTGGCATTCTCAATTCATTAGACATCTTTTTATATCCTTTTCCTGTTTTATAAAGTTCAACTACCTTCTCCTGCAGATCTTTTGATAATTCGTCTGCTTTCCCCATGGCTCAGAATCCAGCAACGTCAGTGCAGCACTGGATGAAACATGCAGGGGTCTGTCAGGAGCTCAGAAACTCACTGACTTTTTATACACACACACAGTGATATCAAGCAAACAGATCACAGGTGAGGATGGTTACCTTAAGTAGCCATCTACACCTGTGTGTTAACTGTTATCAGGCCAAAACCTCCAGGATATGTAAACTTTTGATCAGGGTCATTTGGCTAGTTTCTGTTGTCATCATGATTTAAAAAAAGACTAAAACAACAATTCGACAATGAATGGCTTCACACGACCACTAACCCGAAGTTTTTGTATTATCTCATACTGTCTGAAAAATGTCCAAAAACACAAGTTCTGCAAGTAACTTAAGAGCAAAACTGTAGTGACTGCAGCCAAAATATGCAGCCAATTTCCATTTACACCGAAAGTATGTGAAGCAGAGGAACCATGTTTATTCCATGTGTTTTCTATAGTCCCACCTTTACGCTGAAACCTTATACAAATAATCACCTTTGACAAAATTCACATTTCAGTCATATTTTGACACGTAATACTTTTCACCTGTCCCTTTCTCTCACTACAATATCATCTGCAAACAACATAGTCCATTTTTAATGATTATTTTTTTGGAAATGATTTAATTACAGTGTTTTGCCATTTATTTCTTGACAAATTCTGAAAACCCGAGTTGCCTATATTCAGATCTGCTCTTTTCCTTCGTGGCTCCGAACACTTTCTCCCACCAAGTTTTATGAAGATCACTGCAGTAGTTTTTTCATAAACCTGCTAATGGACGACCGTCAGAACATAATCCCTTGTATGATCCTTCAGCAGCTTTTCCTGTAGAAACTGTGTAAAGTAAACTAATTCAAATACTATATCTTCAAAAGCCACTTATAAGGTATAGTTAAAGGTTTATTTCTGGAAGGTAAATACTCAAGATTAACTTTTTTTTTTTAGCCCTCGCAAATTATTTTTCCGAGCTGCAGGCGATTTTTAGCTTTTAATGCTCAATATTTTTTACGAATGACAACACTGACACACAGAAAGCTTTTAGTCCAAACTGTTTCTTAATGTTTCTGACCACATTTTGATTAACAGTGTCACTTGATACGCCTCTCTGTCTTGCCAAGTCCATAAAACAGGTAATGGCAGGCTTTATACTCTAATAAAATGTTATTACAGCTTGAAAAGCAACAACAGACTGTTACCATCCATTCAGTTTTTATGTATCCTTGTCTGATGTCAAGTTGACTGAAGCCTCTTAGAGCTGTGTGTCTTTATTAAAGAAAAGGAAGGTTGAATAAATGCAACAGTCGTAAACTTGCATAAACAGACAACTTTGTGACTTTGTAGGTTAATTCACCTGGTGAAAACTGCACTGCCTCAGCTAAAGCAGGAGGAGGAAGGAAGTTCAAAATATGATTTTTGGGCCAGCATTGAGATTATTGGTAATTCATTTCATTAGAATGGGAGTGGTTTGATAGGCCATGATATTATGAGAATTACGTCCACACTGACAGGTGTCCTGCAGGATTCTTATTAAGACATTATAAATTGCAGTTTAGCCATAAAACGATCAGGTTACACATAGTTTGTAAATTTGGAAGCCTACAGTTGCAGCTTTGGAAAAAAAAAGCACAAACTGTGATGTTAAAAATGATGATTACGTTTTGGTGGATGAGAGTCACGAAAAATGTCGAGAAAGTTAAATAAGTGTAAATTTACATTCATCGTGATATTGCTTAAGTGTTTGTTTGTCATTAAATGCCTTAAAAATACAATAAAATGCTTTCCAAGCCATACCCTGGTTTATTGTGAATATGCAATGAATTGAAAAACACAGCCAAAACTATGGTGAATAACAAATATACTAAAAATATAATAATAAAAAGTTCCTTTTTTTTTTCCCGCTTAAAACATGAAAGTATAATCAGTATAACCTTAACCCAAAAAAGGAACATTACTGAGGTGAGAAGCTGCTTCTTTACCCTAAGTGTATCTTCCAAACCCAGACGAGTGCATAGTCACAGCTGATTTCCAACCAGCTGATCCCAAAACATTCTGCTGTGAGCTACGGTCACATCTGATGAGAAGTAAGAATCATAAAAGAAAAAGAGAGGGAAGAAGACATTTAGTTTTTATTGCTTGGGAAGCGATAACCTTCCCTTTCACTCCTCTCCTGGGTCTAAATGAAGCCAAACAGATAGGAAGCACGATGCTGAAACATTTCCATCCTGTCTGAAAACCTGCAGTTTTAAATTCAAGTCTCACATTCTGCTTTAGTTTAGGGGGTTTTAAAGCAAAAAAACAAAAAAAAAAAAAACAAAAGCGGAAAGATCATTTCTATATTTCTTCCAGTAAAAAAAAAAAAAGATAACATGTTCTGATGATGAAAATAGTTTTAAAAATACATTTCTAGCAGTCAGGTTAATATTATCATAGCGCTGAATAACAAACCTGCAGGAGCATCTGTATTCATCTATCTCACACTGATAAGTTACTCGATCTCATTTTTTAGATTTTATTTTCGATGTTTGCAGGAAATTGGAAAGATGAAAGCGGGTTAAAGTTTATTTCTTGGGGGGGGGGGGACAAAAAAAAGAATTATATGAAATGAAACAATTCTTTATATTCTAGTGTTAACAAACATGTTCCCCTTAAAATGATATTCATTTGTGATTGATTTTGTCTTTGAATGTATGATTTCTTACTCAAGAACACTGGTGATGGTTTG
>JAFBJR010000409.1:1105176-1160565 GCA_016785285.1 Brachirus orientalis
ATACACATGATATATGTATCATGTGTATATGATACACATGATACATATATCATGTGTATCATATATACACATGATATATATCATGTGTATATAGACAATATCTATAGACAGAGTGCAAGAGTCTCCTTGCCTCTTGTTGACAGTAACAGCAGACAGAGACAGTCTTTATTGACAGTTCTCATTTCTGCTCTTTTCTATTTATTTGGTTAAGTGACAGTGTATTTGAACTAAAAAAAAAAAAATATATATATATATATATATTCCTTCAGCTTCATCACAACCATCAAAGTACAACAGACTGAGCCACAAAAAGGAGAAAGCTACTGTTTTTATTGTGAGAGAGAAGCTCGTCAGGAATACAGAGCATGTCTCGCACACGCACGTGCACGCACACACACACACGCACACACCCGCCCTTTTGTTCGAGTGTGTCGAGAAACTTGTGTCTGCTTCTCTTACAGCAGCTCCTTGAGGTGGAGTATTCTCTGTTCACATAATTTCACTGAGAAAAAAAAAGGAATCCGCTTTCAGACGCTCACTTGAAGTCCGGACATGTTTCAGACTGTCCGCTGTCTTGCCATAGTCACATGACCCAATACTGTCGCTTCTGAGGGAGCCCATGTGAGAATAATGCAGGAACAGCTCCAGATAATCCCAGACTATCTCCTCATATGTGAACAGCAAAGTCTTCTTTCCAGATGTTGTCCTGTCTCAAACATCTGTACCGTGAACTGCATGTGTGTCTTTAGGACACTCCTGGTCAACAGGTCCCCATAGTGCAGGTCCAGTCAGGAAGAATCCTCTGTCTTCCTGCTTCCTGTTTCCGTGCCCGCTCATGCATGTGCCCTGTGACTTCCCTGGACATCGGTGCCACAGTCAGGCCGCTCATCAGCTGATCTCCATCGTACATCGGTGTCACCAGGTCGCTAACCACCAGTATCTGCAGAGGCAAATGTCTTTGACCCAGACACGACCCTGAATCCCCCCCCCCCATCTCCCTTGTGTCCAAGCACCAAAGACTCTCATGAGAGTAGCAACATTGTTTTTCTGATCTACCCTTTTAAACAAAGCTGTTAACAACACAGTCGTGCTGATGCTACGGCCATTTTAAGCCATTTAAAAGAAATATTGTGTAACAAATATGATTCTCCTATAAAGAAGAAATAATCTGTTTTATTTTTACGTTCTGTGCATAGTAGAGCATGATACATAAAGGATGTTTGGACATATCAGATTTTGCTTTTTACTCTTTCTGATACCTAGTCCAGTGATTTTGACCAATATCAGTCCGCCTGATACTGAGTATAGTATCAGCTGATCCCTAATTCCTTTAAGTTTGAGTTCCTGTCACGAGTGTTTCCAACCTGCCAGAGTCGTTCCTCCTCAGTGAGGCCGGGGAGGAGGTAGAGTTGTGTCGTATTGTACTGTATTACATCTCACCTGCTGATTTGTCCTCTTTGGTGACTGGGTCAGATGAGCTACAGCACAGGATGTGAAACACAGCTCAGGAAGACAGTTTAAGACAATGAAAAACACTCTTCACACTGAAGTATCTGTATTTGTTGCGGGGATTTGTAACCCGACTGAAGCCCATCCATGTTAGAGGATAACTGGCCAGAGTTTGGCCCTGGTCTGGCCCTTCTGACAACCGTGCGCGCCTCGTTCAAGCCAAGTAGATTCCGTGTTTTCACCCACAGTTTATTGTGTTTCTCGGCACACGCCATCTCGCATACAGCGTGGAACTGGACCGACAGTCCGCCTCCATGTCCGTTCACATACTGAAGTCACATTAAATCCCAGTCAGATCGTCCGAAATAAAACACAAAGTTGGTCTTGTCTCTTGTCTCCCACGTTTTTAAAATCAAGTCAGGCTTTACAGTGCTGTTTCATACCGAACACACAGGCACGACATACAAAATCAACAAAATGAACACATTTGCATCAAGCAAACATATTTATAAGTGAAAGTATTAAAAAGTTTAAAGATATTCCTTTAAATGTACATTTACCACTAGATGTCACTAATTCTTACATAGTGCAGCGTCAGTATTAAGATTTAAAATTCAAAAATATGGAATAAGAACAGTCAACAACAATAAAATAGATAATGCATTCAGAAATGAAATATTTTTATTTTTTGATTTAAGACTTTTATTGTTTATTGAAATGATGTTGGCAGTTTGTATAATATGATATAAATATGATAAACTTACAGCTTATTACATTTTCTCAGTAGCTCTAGTATCTATTAAAACAAAGCTTCATTTGGCTTTCACTGTAAGAAAATGGTTGACAGACATAAAAATATTACTTCAGTTGGTAACACCTAAATTAATTAAGTCCATTCAAAGTGAATTTACCAAGACAGTTTGTTAACCATGTTCTTTTCTTACTGTAAATGTAAAAAGTGTGATTAATGCACACAATTAATGGCAATTAAATATTTTAGCTGATAACTTCAAATAAAATATAATAAAATCGAATAATATGCTTTTTTTCAATGTAATAGTAAGACTCTGGTTTCGACTTTTACATTGTGAAGTCATCTTCAAGCAGTAATTCAAAATCATTTTACTGCTGTCATTTAGATGGGTATCTTCCATATAGATGGAAACATTGACTCAGGCTAAATAAACATCTACCCTATGACCTAATCAAGGTTTTTATTTTTATTTTTTTAAAATAAAAAATAGATCTATTTCCAGCCTAAAAGTTTATGTTCATACAAAATTTGCCATCTGAACATGCAGCTGTTTGTCTGCATATAAAATAAAGTCTAATGAGCTCTGCTGCACTCATTTAATACCTCAGCTCAAATATATTAAGCACTGAAAAACCTTTTTTTCTTTCTGAGTTGGTTTTGAGAGGAACATTTCAAACGGCAGAGCTCCAGGCTGTGACTCTCTTCACCCCGAAAACACAAACTGTGTTTTTCTTCTCCTAATTACTTCACATTTTATTTATTCAGCATGTGAGCCTTTATTTTGTTTTGGAGATTTCAGTCTGCTGCTATTCAGGTAAATTGGGTTTTTATTTTTGTTTTGTTGTTGTCGGATGGAAGTGAATACATCTTGACCTGTGTTACATAGACAGGACTGGAAAGGGAATTTTTGTCATGACTACAAATTAGAGTGAAACTGAATCCAAATAACCGAGCTGTCATGCACTGTAAAAAAGAAAATGGTTGGAAAAACTTTAAAAAAAAGAAATGGCCATGCAGACATTTTAAAGCAAACAAAAGAATTTAAAAATGTATCCTGTAATAAACCGGGAGCCAGTCAAGAGTTGCCAAAATGGGAGTTATGTGCTCATGCCTGCGTGCACAGGTTAACATGAGAGAAGCAGCATTCAGGTGGGAAAGAGACGTCTAACTCTCTCAAAATCCTGCCGTGACAAGACAGGTTTAATCTTTGAATCTTTTTTAACACAGAGCTGATTTGTGTGTCCATTTTAAGGTCAGGTTTGTTAGGATGCTTCTGTGAAAAGGTGCCAGGGGTGAGAATCGGCGCTCCAAACAAACATAAGCTCGGTCTTTTTCTCACTGAAGCTTAGAAAGGCAAATGCCATCCACGCTTTGATGTCTCATGAGACATTCTAATAGTGGTTTAACTGAATCAGTATTTTTTCCCTATAGAGGGTCCTGAATTTGGCTGTCATCAGCATAGCAATGAAAGGATATGTCAAGTCTTCTGGGGACAGAATCGAGGGGAAAATATACAAAGAGAAAAGCAGAGGCCCGAGAACTGAACCTTGGGGCACTCCACAGGAGAGAGGTGCAGGGGAAGACACAAAACCGTATTCCAGTCAAGTAAGACCTGAACCACTCTCAGGCTGCACCTTTAATGTCAGCCCAGTGCTCTAGGCGTGATATAAGAATGGTATGATCCACTGTGTTAAATGCAGCAGTCCAGTCCAGAAGTACCAGAACAACATATCACCATTGTCAGTTGCCTGGAGGATGTCACTGAAAACTCACAAGAGCACTGACTCAATACTGTGAAGGGCTTTAAACCCTGACTGGAAAACCTCTAAAATGTTATTCATGTCCAAGAAGGACTGCAACTGGATTAAGACCATCTTTTCCAGGATTTTCAAGAGAAAGGGAGTTTGGAGATTGGTCCAGACCAGGTTTCTTAATCAGTGGTTGCATGAACACATGTTTGAAATTTACAGGTGTCACACTAGAGGCCAGACTGCTATTCATAATAGAAAGGACAGATTGTTCTGTAACAGAGAGATCCTCTTTAAAAAAGAGAGGGGGGGGGGAATCTGATCTGAAGAAGAATCACGGGGTTTCATATGACCTCAGTTTATTGAGTGTCGTTAAAAGGAAAGGTAACACAGTGTCAAATATGACCCAGTTATAGGCATCAAATTCAAAATGAGTGAATATTTTTTTGGGGGACAACACTTGTTGGCAATAATTTTACTGTTAATAATAACAAATTAATATTTCATAATTATTTATTAAATATTTTTGAAAAATCTATTAAACATCAACTCGGGGCACCACCCTGAAAACAGTGGGGAAACAATCAATTTATGCCTTTAAAATCAGTCTACATAATCAATGTAATTGACTATAATATCTGCTGATATTACAATTAAACACTATTGAAGTAATGAATCCGAGCACTGGCTCAGTCAACCCCCCTTTTGTCACAGCATACATGCACAAAAAGACAGAGAATAATTTATTTAATCAAACGAAACTATATAAATTGTATAACTTGAATCAGTGACGATTAAATAGACAATAAAACCGAGTTATTTGAATTAATAAATGTCACTAACTACGACTAATAATCACACAGGCTATGTACAACATAAAATGTTCATAGGTAGGTGTGCGTGTGTGTGTGAGGGAGAGAGAAGGTGGGCGTGGTTAAGCCACAAGATGGCGTCTGTGAGCAGGCGGGCAGGGGGAAGTGATGAATGGTGTGTGCACAAGGAGGGAAGTTCAAAGCACAACGTCTGGTATGAATGAACAAAGATGGCAGTCAAACCACGTAGGCTGACGCAGGCAGGCACCGCAAACAACAAGGAGATTAAACAACAGTTTAAACACAGATACAACACTTGGGTTACACGTATGTGTGGATTGCACAGTCCGACACGTTCAACACGAGGGAAATAGAACACATTACTCTAACTGTCCAGACACTACCTCAGTGAGTGTTCGTCTTCGGGTCCGGTCCACTGAAGTGGAGTCGCGGAGTGTTGACGGGCTGTTGTGCGGCTATCAGCGGGACAACAGCGGCCGAACCTCGGCTTCGTCGCGGAGGGAGGCGGCTCAAGCGTCCCATGCAGCCGCCAGGGCCGGGAGGCAGGCACGAGACCGGAGTCTACCCTCCACGAGGGGCAGAGAAGAAAGAGACGGAAGGAAGAGAAAAGATTTTAGGTCTGGAAGTCGGATATAGAGACATGGCATCGAAGGGAAGCAGCCAATGAGATTGTAGGATTCCGCCTTGTGTTTACTTTACAACACTTTTATGACTCTGCTGTTTATGATGCAAAGGAATGTCTTTGTTAGGACTCCCGCCTCTCCAATGGAGTCAGGCTGTGGTTTTTCCATGTAGGTCGTGCATGGAGGAGAATGGAGAAAATTTGCATAAAAATCAATAAAGTTTACATTAAATATCTTGTCCTTGTAGCGTGTTCAGTTGAGCACAGGTCGGAAAGGATTTGCAAATCATTGTATTCTGTTATTTTCCATGTTTTGCACAATGTCCCAACTTTACTGGAATTGGAGTTTGTACATTTTAGGATCCATTTTAAAATTCTTCTATTTGTTTTTGAAATCCCTTAATGGCCTCGTTCTGCCCTCCCTCTCTGAGCTACTACACACTCACACACACACGCACGCACGCACACACACACACGCAGGTCCTGAGTGTGTCTAAGACTAAACACAACCCTGTCTCTTTTCAAATCTCTTCTTTTTAAAATAAGGTCGATTTAAGCAATTGACATTATTTCATTTTGTTTTTATTTGTTTTATTGTTTTTTAAATTGTATTAATTGAATTGAATGTATGTAATTTTTATTTTTTTATGTAATGTATTGCCTTGTATAACCTTGTCCGTCTTTTATTTATCATTCTGTGCAGCACTTTGGTCCACTGTGGTTGTTTTGAAGTGCTTTACAAATAAGGTTGGATTGGATATACTATTATTATATTTATATATAAATGTGGGAATAAACAAACCAAACAAGCAATTTAAATGATTTGCATTAAATTATTTCACTCATTTTGTCTTTGCAATTTCATAACAAACATTAGTTTTTGACCAGACATGAGTTTTTTGGCCTTTGACACTAATTTAATTTCTTTCTTTTTTTAAATTGTATGGCTGTTATTTTTTTTTACACGTTTTTTTTTAATTGTATTGTTTTTGCTAATAGCTTTACCAATAAGGGTGTCTTGGATTGGATATGCTACTTGATTCTTTTAATACATAATGTGAAAACAAACCAGCCAAACAAGCAGTTTAAATGAACTTTATTTTCACCTCTTTTAAGTTTCCCACTGATTTGCTACTCTGTTTCTTGACACAAAGAAACCATGGAGAAAAAGAAACATTTTAACTTCCAGGAACAGTTTTCCTTGTGTCCCCTTCTTTAATAAAGATAGCTTGTATATTAAATATGCAGGTTTTGTTGCTGGTTGGCATCATGCGCACTTTGTCTTGTCCTCTTGCGCGTGAACTCACGCAGCAGCAGCAGCAGCAGCAGCAGCAGAAGCTTCATCTGCCTCCTCACAGTCACCATACAGCTGTTACTGCTGTGGTGGTGCGTCCTCACGCACACACACACGCACACACACGCACACGGTGCGTTCATCAGAAGTCAATCCAGGCAGCTGGGTGATGTCATATCCGCGGAGTGTCCCTGAACGCAGCAGCAGCAGCGCGGATGGTCACTGCATGAAATGCCCGCAAAAAACTTTTTTCCTCCTTTGTCGCTGTGACGATGTTTCTCACCGTTGCCGACCCGCCACGCGTGACGGGCACGAGTGAATGGATGTGCTCTCCTCCTCCTCCTCCTCCTCCTCCTCTTCTCCAGGCAACCACGGTTTTCACTAGTGCGTAGGGGACGTGGTGCGGGTGTTGTGAGCCGAGGGACAGAAACTTGCGTGAATTTTACTTTTTTTTTGTCCCTCCTCCTCGCTCGTGTCGCGGCTGATCTCAGAAGTGGACGTGGGAGCCTTGGAAGCAGCCGACAGGATGTGGTCGCTGTCCGTGGTGCTGAACCCGCTGCTGTTTCTGCTGCTGTTCGGTTACTGCCCTACTGTGGTGAGTTCTCGCCCCCTCATTACTTTATATCTGCCCTTTTTAGGGACTTTTTCAACAGCATTTCAGTCACTCGTACAACATAAAGCTATAAAGTTCAGGTGTTTGTTTTATGAATGTTGTAAATGTGGGTGGAGCAGCACAAACAGTCAGTGAATGTCCAAGAAAACACAGAATGAGTCATTTCAGCTCCCTGGGACTATTGCTGATTTAGCTGATGCATGCCTTGCCACTGTCACTTTGTACTGCACAGTTGTTGTTATATATCATCACTGTGCAGTACATAGTGATGATTGCACAAACAGACATCTGTCTGTCACTTGGCTCATTAAAGGCAGTTATGCAAACATTTTTCAATTTCATTTATCTCTGAATGAAAAGTGGGAACATGACTAACCCTGACGCTCAGGTATAAATTGAAAAATAGGGATTTTAAAGTCGTGGTTGGAGGGAGAGGCAGACTCACCGTGGTCATGTTTATTGCTCACGTCAACCACATATCACTGATATTGATTCTGGACTATTGCCAAGCGTATAACTCACCTATAAGGAAGAGTTCAGTCACTGTAAAGGTGGGGACAAACAAACAGCAACAACAAACATTGCTGCTATTTTTTCTTCCTATTTTTATATCCAACTCTCTCTCTTTCCACGCTTAGCACTAATACTGACAAATTATATTTCACTCTGTGGAAAACTGACTTCAGCTGAATGCAGTTGACCTTTTTTGTTTTCTTTCTTTCTTAATGTAATGTTTTCTAGGAAATAAGCTTCCCCCGAAAATGGGAATGCATTTTGGGAGCATTACCCCAAATTAGGAGTAGCAGCTTGGAGATCACCGAGCCATGTGGACAAGAACACTGGTCGACTAGGTTCATCCCACCCATGCAGAGAACATTCCCTGTGCCAGTGTCTTGATTGCAAAGCAGTGCCCTTACATCGTATAGCTCTGCCATGATTGAAAGTGCAGAATTAATGCTGTACATTTAGGGGAAAAAATGTTTACAGGATGAAGAGAAGCTGTATTTGTATCTGTCAGAAAGTGAAAATGAATGAATGCATCAGACAAAAAGAGAAGCCAGCTGTCTGGATTATTTAATAAGAGGGAAAAAGTCTTTGTGCAGAATTCCTCATTAGAGTGCATCTGGCTTGGCTGTGCTACAAATTCATTTTGCTATGAGGAAACAAGTGAGTGAAGAAGAGGGAGGACAGGATGTGCGTCACTCAAGAGATGGAGAAGAAAGGCCGCTTTAACAGATTAGTGGAACTGGTTTCGTTTTTAGGAGCCTCTCAAAGCAGTGTAAGGAAAAAAAAATGGGGATTGAGGATTTTCTCTCTCTCTTCCTCTTTTATTCTAATCGTGGTGCTATAATGCCATGAAAAGGAGGCTGATCCAGTCCAGGCTGATACAGGCATCTCATTTCCCCAATCATTTCACAAGCACCTCACATGACCCCAACAGATTTTAGTCCACTATCACCTTCTTCTCTGCTGCTTTTTGTGTCAAATATCTTATTATGAAGCACTGGTACACAGTGTTGAGTTATGAATATCTTCATCTATTTTCACTATTGAATCAAAAGACAGTACAAGACAATTTAAAGGGAACACACATTGCAAAATAACCAGCTAGTTAAAAGGCTACTGTGTGTATTGTATTGCGCTTCAGCTGTCAATCCTTCCCATATATGATATCATTGGTCTCCAAATCCTGTAAGAGGCCTCCAGACTATCATGACTATGATGTGATGAATCCTCTCTAGATGGAGCTATCGGACATTCTCATTTTTCCAGAACAAAATTAAATTTCAAAAATAAATTTCTTGGTGCATAGGAGACCATAGCACAGCAGATGGTGCTGGATGCTGAAAGCGCTGTAGGCCTTTGGAATATACTGATGTACGCAGAGTGACTAAGAGTGGATCTGTTTTTATCTGCACCCTAAAAATACAATGAATAGCATAAAAAATATTGCAGCCCAAAAGTTTCTGTATCTGACACAGTGTATGACACAGTGTATAGCTACGGTATATAGCAGGTCTGCTTCCATTTGATCATTTTCCACAGGGAAGTGACATATCTGGGAAGATTTTATGTAATTTTAACCTCAAACCTTGAACTGGATCAAGGAAGAACATCCTAACATATTTTAAACTGCTGTCACATATGCCTTTCCCAGCTCTAGCTCTTCTTCCCAATCCCTTTTAGAAAGTCCATGTCCACCTGTCTATAATCTTGCGACACAATTAAATTGGATGTTTTTCCTCTAAAACATCTGTAAGGCACTGGTCAAGTTTGTCAGGTACTGCCTTCTCAAAATTGTCAAACTCACTGACCTGAAGAAGTCTTCTCTGCTGTTTCTTACTGAGGATTTGTTCTTCAAATTCACACACACCGAGTATCGAAATTCAGCATCCCATGAATTGATACATTTTACATTCTTTTCTTCATTAAATAATCATTTCGGGAGAAGTACAGTATGTCACAAGGCATAGGCAAGGCACAGGGCGTCACTAGATGAAAAGGTGTGCATACATACGTAGATGGTGCAGCTGCATTACTTTGCTTATACCTGAAACAATTTCCTTACAATCTGATAATGGTTACATAAGCGAGAGATGTGGTAGGAAACGAAATGTAATACTAATAGATTGATGGCAGAGACAGTTTTTTAGCAGAAAGATCCGAGTGAGAATTTGGCACAGGAGACACAAAACCAACATACATTCACCAGCTACTTTATTAGGTACACATGACTACTAATAAAGTGGAGTGAGTCTATACTGACCTGTGGCTTTTTAGGTTTTGTCCAAAAAAAAAAAAAAAAGCTAATGTGCATCACAATCTAAATCTGTGGCTTTTCCTCTAAGCTTTGCTGTGCCTTAAGTGAATATCTCCCTTTGTGTTTTGCTGACTAGTGTAGCTATGGATTACATAGCTCTAAAAAGGGAAGTATTGATAAATAAATATTACGAAGAATTTAACTGCATGTACATCATATTTTCCGCCATTTGACAATTACATTTTTGTGTTGGGGTGAATGATATCAGCTTAAAATGATGTCTTGATAGTCCAAAATGAGTTCCAAAATGAAAGTGCCTGTGTGTTTTTGCGAATCAAAATGTATCTATTACTAGAAATATCTCATTATAAGTTGATATAAGGTGGCCTATGAGGTATCAACTTTTCCAGCACTTTCACTTCATTTTGATCAATATTTGTGAGCACTCTTCCACTCTGGTTGATGGTGTTCCATTTAAAAATGCAACACTGGTTTATGATGCATAACTTTATGATCTCGAGCTGGAGACATATTGAATGTAATATTTGCTGCACATTTACCTGAATATCCATTATTATTTATTTTATTTATTTATTTTTCCTGCTGACTGCTGTAGCTATGGATTGCATAGCCCAAAAAAGTATTGAAGGAAAACGAAGAATCTAACTGTATGAACATCGTCATTTTATTCCAGTTATACAGTTTTGTGTTTTGCTGGTTTGTTTGTTGTAGCTTTCTATAATGTAATATTATATGTGGTATTTGCCATTATATTACTCTATTAGAAATGGAAAATCAATGTACTAATTAAAAATTAAGTTATATCATGTTATGTTAGAATGAACAGATTGTAACCTATAAACATAAGGCTAAAATATGTCCATATATGTCTCCACACAAATCTGGGTGGTGTTTGTGTGTAAAAATCCCAGCAGATCAGCAGTTAGTGAAAACTCAAACCAGCTCATCAGGAACCAACATTCAAATCGCTTCTCGCCTCCTCACACTGATGCTTAGTTTAAACTTCAGCAACTCGTCTTCACCATGTCGAGCTGCTGCCATGTGATTGTCTGATAAGATATTTGTATTAACAAGCAGTTGAAAAGATGTACCTAATTAAGTAGCCAGTAAATGTAATCATAAAAAAACATGTCAAATATACCAAGTTAAACTCAATATAAAATTGAATTAAAAAAAAGAAAAAAGAAAAAAGGGAAAATTAAGAGTAAGCATAAAGAAAGTAGCACCCATGTTAAAATGCTTAAAATGGAAATTCTTGAGCTGTTTTTTAAACAGTCCACAGTCTGTAGTGCCCTCAGGTTCTCTGGCAGGGTGTCCCAGAACTGTGGAGTGTCTGCTGTAAAGTCTCTGTCCCCCATTGTGTGTAGTTTGGTCCCGGGGGGCAGAAACAGTGTGTATTTGTAGAGGGGAGGCTTCTTTTTGTGGACTGTGGTGTGAGGAGTTCTTTGAGATATTGTGGGGTACTGCCATGGATGCATTGGTGGGTAAGAGTTTTATCTTCAAAATGGAGGTGGATGGTGAGCCAATGAAGTGTCTGGAAGATTGGCGTGATATGTTCGTACTCACCGTCATCGAGATGCTGCTCCTGCCAGGACTCCTGATGAGGCGTGGGTTACAATATTCCAGCCTGGAGGAGTTAAAGGCGTGGACAAGCTTTTTCAGCATCACAGAGAGAGAGGGAGGGGCAGAGTTTGGCTATGTTCCTGAGATGAAGCACAGCAATTTTACAGAGGGGGTGGACAAGTGTATGAAATGATAGGTTGACCCCCAGCTTTGTTACAGAGGGAGAAATGGTGATGGAGTGGCCAGAGAAAGAAATACAATTAATAGAGGAGGAACAGAGTTAAAAGGGCTTCAGTTTTGGTGCTGTTAAGCAGGGTATAGTTCTCAGACATCCATGCCTCTGTCTCCTCCAGGCAGGAGGTGAGAGCTGGTGGGGGTGTGGGAGAGGTCGGGTCCAATCTCATGCTGAGCCGAGTGTCATCGGCATAGCAGTTGAATGAGACTCCATGCTTGACGTGATGACGTGACCCAGGGGGAGCATGTAGATGTTGAAAAGGGTTGGCCCAAGGACCGGCCCTTGTGGGACCCCATAGGTGACAGTGCGTGGGACCTTGATTTATAATCCCCCAGGGCCACATACTCAATGTGGCCCTGGGGGATTGTGCTGGAGACGGTGGAGTGAGAATACTGTGGTGAACTGCACTGAAAGCGGCTGTGAGGTCCAGGAGAATGAGGAATTGAGCCCTGATTTGGAATTTTTCACACAGATTGTGTTTATAGAGATGGTCCTGTAGCTGGGCTGAGACAACTTTTTCCAAAATTTTTGTTGAAAGTTTGGAGATGGGACGGTAGTTTGCTAAAACTTCAGGAGTGTTCAAGAGGACTCATGTTGAGGGTCTTATCCTCTGGATGAGGCTTTGAACTTCTCTTACTGTGGTGTTGAGGAACTGTGAAAGACATCCCACTGGTTTTTCTGTGGGAAAGTCCAGGGGTTGTGGGCTGGAGACAGACAGGGAGGAGTGGATGGTGTCTACTTTGCTAGTGAAATGTGTAATGAAACTATTTCACTGCTCCTCTGTAGGATTAATGCAGGTGTGGGTTTGAGGTTTGAGTAGGTCATTTACTATAGAAAAAAGAGTTTAGAGTTTCTAATATGTTTGAATAATATTGTGATCTGGCATTGGTAAGTGCTCTGGAATAGTTTTTTTGGTGTTCTCAATAGGCTATTTTATAGACAGTTAGGCTGCTTGAGGGCCGGCCCAGCTGCTTTCATCTGCTGGAGCTTGCTTGTAAACCAGATTTGGAAAAGTAACCACTCGTGATTTGACAGAAGCGAGCACCTCAACGATGTTTTGGAGGCCATTGTTGCAGTACTTTACTGCTTCACTGACTGAGTAAAAGTGGGGAACAGTAGACAGGTGTTTAATGTCAGAGCTTAAATCAGTGGGATTTATCTTTTTCAAGTTGCTGAAGCAGATACATTGTTGTGTTTTGGGAGTATGGTGAGTGTGAGGGGAGATCCATTGAGATGATTTTATGGTCAGAGACACCCAGGTCATACGCTTGGAGGTTAGTGACAGGATCAGTAATGGCTAAGATAAGGGTGTGGCCCTGTGGTTGTGAGTGGGGCCTCAACAATCTGCCTCAGGTTTAAACAGTCCAGGAGCTCTAGGAACTCAGCAGCAGATCGAATGTTTACATTTAAATGCCAGACATTCAATGGTAGACAGATTAGGAAGAGGGAGGGGTGACAGTTGGAAGCGATACATTACAACCAGACCTCTCACCACGACTAACACTGCAGGCTTTTTTCCAGGTGAGTATACTGAGTAAACCTTTGCTTTATGCCAGGTCTCTCTCAGGCAAATAAAATATGGTTATGGATTAGACAGGATTTATTTGTTATTTGTTGTAGGGACTGAACATTAAAAAGTTCAACTTTACTGTTTAGTGTAATGTTACTTTTTGGTCAGAGGATGAAGAACGCTGAGGTCCCCTCCAGGGTTTCTGTTTCACCTGGTCCACGGCCAAGCAGTGTTTTCAGTCTCCATGCTGATGGTGTGCGAAGGGTCGTAATAGAGCTGAGACGGAGTGAGTTGCTGCTGACCACAGGTCTACTCATTTATTCATCTATTTCTTTAAAACAAACCATTATTTGGAAATACGACATGGAGCATGTAGCTCCATGTCGTATAGAGCAATGAGTCAAAGTCTGCATTTTCTCTGTGACGTGACTTCTGTTCACATTTAATGGCTGATTTCAAACAGTTTACACTGAAGGGACTGACAGGACAAGGATAAATGGGTGAAGTAAATAAATAACTGTCCACACCATATACAGTACTCGTCCTTTTCTGTGATCACCAGCCTCAAAAGCCGCTGGTTGCCATCGCTCACGTGTTTTTGCCCCCACAGATAAGTTGAAAAACACAAACCCAAATATACTAAGCTGGGTGTCTGCCAAAGAGGCTGCAAGTGCAGACAGATTTACCATCTGCAGACAAAGGTTTGCCAGTATTTGGCAGGAGGTTTGTTGCATTTCCCCAGCTGATTATGAACAGAAGTGTTGTTCCAATACTTATTCTGCTTTTCTGTCTAATACAGGGGTCTCAAATGTAAAGGACCTGGGGGCCACTGAGCAACTAGTCTGATCAGATGGGACCTGGTCAAGTGAAAAAGTACAATTTTTGGGGGGAACTATTCATTAAGGGTGGGCAATATTAAAATTATATCATGATATTCCTTCATAATACCACAAATTGTAACAATTTTTAGTAGTTCACAATAGAAACATGTTTATGATGCGAAATCAGACTACTTAAAAATACATATAGAAATAACATGATATTGTCACATTGGAGTGAAAAATAGAGGATCCAAATACAGGTTGTAGAAATAAACAAAAAGTCTTTAGTTAAAAAAAAAGGAGGGAAAAGCAAAAGAAAATAAACTCAGACAAAAATATATCTCACGCTGGGAACAGAAACAGGAACCACAGGGAAGCAGGAACATCAGGGAACTGAACCAAGAGAACCGCAACAAAATGAACTGACACAGACGCCGGGGATCATGGAGACTAAATACACTAGGGAGGCAGAATAGTAAGACGCAGGTGAGACAATCAAAAGAGGAGCCAGGACAGGAAGTAAAATCTGACATGGTACACAAGGAAATACTAAAAAAAAATAAAGTGGAAGAAGAAGCAAAAACTCAAACACAAAGAATTAAAAACTGAAGTTTAAAGAAAACAAGAAAAAGTCCAAAGCGAACTGTCCAAACAAAAGGGGTCTGGATAAGGACAGACATTAAAGTGGTGGGCCGCATGAATACGATTGGAGGGTTCGCATATGGCCCACGAGCTGCAACTTTGAGACCTCTGGTCTAATAGGTGTCCGGCACTTCAAAGCACTTTGATCGATATTTGTAGAATAGCTAGTATTTACTACGCATGCTCTCCGACACTGGTTGATGGTGTTGCATTAAATTATGCGGCACCAGCTTATGATGCATAACTTTATGTTCTTTAGACTTTATGCTCTGGAGCTGTGAGGCATATTGAATGTAATAAAATGCAGGAAAAGCTCCCACAAATCACATTTATCTGCATCTTCCAGCAGGACATTCAGAGGAGGCACTGGATGGCCCGGAGAGGAGAAACAGAGGAATTTCAACATTCGGGTTATACATCAAGGCCAGGAAACACTATTTATTGTTGGAGAGGAAATTCACCAGAGACCATACAGAGGAATATCTTACAGCAGAAGCACTTTGTTCTTTCAAAGCCCAGACTTTTCATAAGTCAGTGGAAGTAGCTGGTGTCAAAGCTTCGGGGGCATAAGGCAAAAAGAATGGATGGTCCGAGAGATAAAAACGAGGCAAAATAAGCGTCACAATTTCATGATGGTGATATCATTATAGTTGAATTGATTTTGTGTATCTCCGTCAGGTGTGTGTAGTCAGCTTTACGTGTGTGTGTGCTTGTGTGTTTGTGTATGCAGACCATCAGGCCAAAGGAGGGGTGGCAGGTGTACAGCTCGGCTCAGGATGCAGATGGGCGCTGTGTCTGCACTGTGGTGGCACCTGAACAGAATCTGTGCTCCAGAGACGCCAAAGGCAGACAGCTGCGCCAACTCCTGGAGAAGGTGTGCACACGCAGCCACACACATTTCTGTTTGCCTGTCAACGCACACACACACATATTTACTGCAGACACCTACATTTTTACAGACATATGACACTGATTTCTATCATCATTCATGCTTCTTTGATGCTCTAATCCTCAGAGAGATGGTTCCAGCCAGATCTACTAACCTACTTCCTGTTTATGCATCTCATATATGGATGACATCAGCTCAATGGCTGCTCGTGAAAATGAGAATTCTCTCCATTTCACTATAACTGTTCAAACCATTCACAGTTAATATATACATTACAACAAACAACAAAATCAAAACAATCCCACAGACCTTCTTACTTGTATTGATACCTTAATTTGCTGTAGAGCTGATGTCACACAACCAATGTCCTTTGGCAGGAAACGACACCGTTCTCCTCAATAGATGTATATAATAGACAGAACATAAATCAGGCAGTCACGCATAAATTCACTGTTTTCATCATAAAGTGAAGATGGTGGATGGAGCTTGTGCCAAAACAGTCAAAGACAGGCTAACAGGAGGACATTTTACCAGATCCCCACAGATTAAGGGAGACACTGGAGGTGAATCACTGCTATGAAATGAAGAAGACGGAGCGATGGGAACAAACGCGAGAAACAGATTTCATGGTTAACTCTCAGTAAACAATGGCTCAGACTAGATTGACCAAGAGCTAATCTGCTCAATGATGTTAACAAAGCATTTATTTACATTACACTGCCGGTTTGGTCGGAACAAGGGCCTTTCTGCATGGTGTTTGCATGTTCTTCCCATGTGTTTTCTCCGGTTCTCCAGTTTCCTCCCACAGTCCAAAAACATGCAGATTTAGGGACTGGGGCAATTGGACACTCTAAATTGCACGTAGGTGTGAATGTAAAAATGGATGGTTGTCTGACTCTATGTGTCCTTGCGATGGACTGGCGACCCGTCCAGGCTGTACCCACCATCCAGTTGTTTCCCTCCAGGCTCTTGTAAACTTTCAGTGACTCTCTGAAGGAAGATGAAGGGAAGTTAATCAGGAAGTTGAAGATTGTAGGATACTGCAGGTCTGGAATAATGTCCTCTCCACCTCTTTAGAAACTCTGTGGATTTAAAGTGTGCCATGAACTCCGACAGGTTGAATTCATTATCAGTTCTGTTCATTGTTGCTGCATCTTGGTGGCAACATGGCGTTTCATAGTCACCAAGTCAAATGACATTTGGAGCTCTACACCTCCCTCAGACAAACAGTATGTGACAATGAGAAGCCATTTTAAATAGGTTTGGCTGTGACCAGTTGCACAGATGTAAAGTTTAGAGGATCATCATATCCTCTCAACTTTGCCTTTAATTAGATGCCAATCCAAAGCCCCAACATTAACGATTTGGCCAGTGCCATATTGAGGTTTCACAACGGGAAATTCAGAAGTCACCTGCAAACAGGCTCCTGCACCACACCAGCTGTCAATCACACTAATGTTTATATATGCAATATTTGATCATATATTTATCTCTAAATGGAAATATAATTGACAAAAATTACATCATGTTCTACTGAAGAAAACCTGAAACTGAGATTATAAATCAAGTGAGAAGCAGAAGATCTTTATCCCATTGACTTCTATTCAAATGGAGATCTTTTTGCAACTAGCAAAGTCACCATTTACCATTTACTTTCTCTTCCACAGGAAAGCTGAAAGACTACCCTCACATTTTATATGTAGTCAGTGGTTATCGGTAGGGACGAGCCAATATGAAACTCAGTATTGGTATAAGTCCGATTGAGGTCAAAATCAGTGGACACAAAAAAAAGTTTGAAATTGCTTGAAATGGAACAAATGTGTTGTTTCAGCTTCAGTTGGACTGATATTGGTATTGGTTGATACTTGAGTATTGGACATGAAAAATCCCTAGTTAGCGGTAGAGAATATCTTCAGTACTTCTGTTGTTTTTCCTTTCCCTTCACATCTGCAAACATGTTTTTTTCCCCTTTATTTGAAATAGAATAAACAACTTTGAATTAATTTGGTAACACAAACACTGTGCAAACTGCAGGAACTGGAGCATAAACATCATATTTAATATTACTTTTTTTTTTTTTGCCACCATGACATTTGTGACTCAGTGCATTATTATCTACAAACAACACAACACAACAGTGGAGTTACTTTCCTTGATCAGTATGCCATATACTGTAAGAAAGCACAGCTCTAACCTACATTTTAATGTAGTATGCCAAAGGCTGTTCCCTGTCATTCACTGGGGCCTTTTGACACTAATGTACTAAGCTGCCTCTGGGCTTCTGTGATGCCATATTAGGGTCCGACTATCCTCGCCAGAGAAGTCTGCAGGACACAGTGCGATGTATTGTGCCACTTTGCCACTGATGGGCTCTAATGTTGTTGGTTGGTTTTCACTGACGGTGAAAAAGAGAAGAGAGCCACATTTCATCCTGTTCAGACAACCCATCAACCGAGCAAGCTTTCATTAAACCAGAGAGACGCTCAGCGTCTGTTTATTCTTCTTTCAGTTTCTCCCATTAGGGGTCACTACAGCAGGCCATTTGACTCCATCTTGTCCTCTCCCTTGTGTCTTTTTCTGTTACACCAACTGTTCTCATGTCCTCCTTCCCATCACCCTTGAACCTTCTCTGTGTTCCTCCTCTTTTCCTCTTGCCCGGTCCTCTTGACCAAACCATCTCCACCGTGCCTCTCTTACTTTGTCTCCAAACCGTTCAGCCTGAGCCGTCACTTGAATTTGCTAATTTTCTAATCCTGTCCATCCTTGTCACTCCCAACGAAAATCTCAGCATCTTTATCTCCGCCACGTCCAGCTCTTCCTCCTGTGCAATACATCATGGCAGGTCCCACTACCGCCTAGTAGACTTTCCCTTTCACTTCTGCTGCTCTCCTTTCGTCAAACATCTGTCCAGTCTTTCTAAGCAGAGAGTAACACTCATCTTCACCCACTCCACCCTGCCGAAAATCTCTTCTTCACCACTCTTGTGCACTTTCCATTTCTGTCACTACCTCTACTCCTTGCACCTTCACCGTACCACCATACACTTTGCATACACTTCAAAGTAATATGTTATTAATCTCATCTGATTCAATACTTGGTGCCAACATAGTGTATAAAAACATATACAGTACAATGAGAAAGAGACAACAGACCAAGGACAGTGCCACATCCAAGTAAACTACAGCTCATAGATCACAGTGGAGGTCAAAATGTTGATTTATTCTTTGGGACATTGAAGCGTGGCAGGCTCATGAACGGCTGAACATGGAGGACATTTTAATCTCGTGCTGGACGGAAAAATCAATGCCGCGCTGTTTCACTCTTTTCAAAAAGGTGCAGAACATGTCGCAGTCAATCGAGGTGCTGAACCTGCGGACACAGAGGGACTTTCAGTACATCATGAGGATGGAGAGCCAGATCAAAGGCCTGCGGTCAAAGTTCCGGCAGATCGAATCAGACAGGAAGACGCTCGTCAACAAAAACTTTCAGGTACTTTTTTTGCTGTGGCACATTTTATTGTTGTGACAAATGACTATTCCTCTAAAGACACTAGAAAAATATAATTTAGACTTTTAAACCTTCAATCTTGATGAGATCATATAGGTTGAGCCCAGCCCAGCCACGAATATAATTATGTTTCAAAAGGATTTAATTTAAATTTAATACAAAAATGAATAAATTATACTGTAAACTGTTGTACTGTACCATATTGTCTTTTATATTTTTCTGCACAGAGACTACAGATGCCGCCGAGTTACTAAATCTACGGCTCAATGGCTGTGTTGTTCATCAGTCAGTAATGAATCCCATTATATTTGAATATCCCATATTCACAAATCATAATTGTCACACAGGGCTTGACATGGTGTGACGTCCTCTGTCCTGCACTCCCCTCGTTTCATAAACAAATGGAAAGAACACAAACTTTCGTCAAAGCCACTCACTTTCCCACACAGTCAATACCCTTAAGTGTCTGGAGCTGGAACGCCAGCAAAATTTAAATATTTCTTCCTTGGCCCCAAGTCCTTTGGAAATTTGCTTAATGACTTACTTTTTGAGTAAGTAAGTCATTACTTACAGGCAGACAGACAAGTACAAGCAAAAAAAATACTGAAATATAAATGCAGAAATATGAAACTTAAATAAATATGTTAAGTCCAGAAAAAAACATTTTTATAAATAAAGGTCCAAGATTAAGATTAAGATTAAGTACTTATATGTGTGTGTATAGAGTATACAGTGCTTAACCAAGTTATTAGACCACCTGTCATTAATAATAGAAATCTTTCAAAAACTTGTTTAAAAATAAAACTTATATTTATATATATTTGGCAAATAACAGACTGAATTCTCCTACTTATACCCAAACTTGAGCCAGCTCACTGGGCTTCTCTGAGAAGTCAGAAATTAATCAAACAAAATATTCACCCACTAAACATGTAACTTGACATCTCAATCAAGAAATAATAATGATCTTTTTGTAAAAAGTAAATATGAACTATCATACATCAATCATAATAATTATATTTTAGTGTTAAAAATATCATTTTGGTTAAAGAGCTTCTACATAGTGATGTATTAATCATTACAGAAACATAAAAAATTATTTGATAATTAACAATGTTGTTAAATTAGGGCAGCTGTGTCTTTGGGTGGTAAAAGTGGCTTTAATTTAAGGGATTGAAAAAAAAACTGTATTAACCATTTAGGATTTATCAGCATTTTTATACATGATTGTCCATTTTCAAGGGCTCAGAAATAACAGGACAGTTGACTAAAAAGCAGTTTCATGGCCAGTTATGGCCTGTTACCTCACTATTCCCCCGTCAGACCAAGCAGATAAAGGTCTACAGCTGATTGCAAGTGCTGAATTTGCATCCAGCAAACATCCAACCAACATCCAGCCAAGTCGATGAACACATTCAAAAATTACAGAGAATTTACAATAAGGTGCAAAACCACTGATAACGCCCAAGAACAGAAAGGATGGTTTACAATTATACCTAAAAAAAAGCCCACAGAGTTCTGGAAAAATGTTCTCTGCACAGATGAAACAAAGATGAACTTGTACCAGAGTGATGGGAAAAGTGTGGAGAAGGAAAGGAAGAGTTCATGTTCAGACATGGAGGAGACAGTGTTATGGCATGGACATGCATGGCTGCCAGTGGACCAGGCTCACTTGTGTTTACTGACGACGTGACTGCTGATAGAAGCAGCGGGATGACGTCTGAAGTGGACACGATTATAATCCTCTCTGCTCACAGTCAGACAAATGCTGCAAAACATTTCACATTACAGATGGATAATAAGCCAAAACAGAGTGCAAAAGAAACCCAAGAACTTTTGAAGGCAATGAAGAAGGAACGTTCTTCAGCGATCTCATGCTTTTCAGTTCCTGAAGACTAAACTTAAGGCAAAAAGACCTACAAACATGCAGCAACTGCAGACTGAAGGCTCCAGTAAAGGCCTGGCAAAGCATATCTAGAGAGGAAACTCAGCATTTATTGATGTCCATGGGTTCTAGTCTTCAGGAAGTCATTGATTACAAAGGATTTTCAACCAAGAATTAAAACAAGTCTTTTATTATTATTATTATTTTTTTTTATTTTCATGATATGGGTTTGTCCAATTATTTTTTGAGGCCCTGAAAATGGAGAATAATGTATAGAAATGCGTATAATTCATCGACAGTTAATGTGATTCTTTTGTTTAATCTCTCAAACTAAAGCTGAGAGTCTACACTTTAATCACATATTGATTGTTTCAATTCCATTTCATTGTGGTGGTGTACAGAAGCAAAATGACAAAATGTTTGTCTTTGTCCAAATACTCTGTTTATGGACCTAACTGTATATATTATGGGGCAGGGTGAGTTTTATGGAGGCAGCCATTTTGGACCACTAAATGTTTTACAGTAGCCCACACTGGACAAACTTTTCAGTTTTGATACTAACTGAAGGCTACATAGATTCTCCAACACACTTGGAAGGGAAGAGTGAGATGAGGGGTATTCAGGTGTAACATGCAACTTCTCCATTAAATATTGATGAATGTAATAAATAGAGTACCACAAGGGGAAATCATACTTTGTAAAGTGACTTGAGGTACAAATACATTTAATTCAGACTAAAGTTTGTTTTACTGTGATTGATTTTAAAGTATTTTAGCAGGAGAGAAGACTCCCATATGAACTGATAACGTACAAATCACTGACATCGCATAACAACAACAGTGAGAGCAAGTACAGTAGTAACATGCAAAGAGCACATACAGTATGTCCACAAAGATTAAAATCTGGATCACTAACAAAATCGTGTCCTTTTTTTGGTCCTTACCAGAATCGTACAAAAACAAACCAAAAAACAAAAGCAGCCATAAACGTAACCTTCTTGGCAGAGTTAATTATAGGTTTACTCAGCATCAGCAAAAAAAAAAAGCTTGGAGCTTCTCCATCCTTTCGCTGTTTCACTAACATGTTTCCCTTCTTTCTTTTTGTTTTTACAACGGCTTTGCTGTTTTTGTTTTTACAACAGCATTTAAGAAAGACAAATTAGTAGCAGTATTTCCAACAGTAATCAGCAAGTAAGCATTGGGCAAATATTGGCGAAATAACTTATTGACACACTGCTTTAAGATAATATCATTATGTTTGGCATTGCTTTGAGTTTTAGAAACAGTTTTCCCACTGAAGCAAAAATCATCTGCCAGTCTTTCTGAATGAGTCCTTTCCTTCCTGATCCTTCTGCCTCACTTTGGCCCTAATGCTGTGATACTTACTGAAAGCCCTGCATTCAAATCAATTTTTCTTTCACACTGAGTTAAGTCAGTGTGTGTGTGTTCCAGGTATTACTCATGTTCTGGGGACCTAAGTCTGTGCACAGTCACATGTGGGGAGCTGTCCTCCAAACATTTAATCCCCTTAAGGTAAATTGTAATGTTGTTTTGGTAGGATGAAGTTGGGGATAGGTTACGGCTAGGGTTAGGTGAGGAGTAGTCATGGTTAAGGGTAGAGTAATTCTGGAGAAAATGAATGTATGTCACTGTATAATGTCCTCTCCAGTCATGGAAACCAGACTGTGTGTGTGTTTTGTAGGAATTAAAGGGAAAGATGGAGTCCCTGCAGCCACTGATCCCTGTCCTGGAACAATACAAGACAGACACCAAACTGATTGCACAGTTCAAAGAGGAGATCAGAAACCTGTCTGGTGTGTTGATGGGCATCCAGGAGGAGATGGGAGCCTTCGACTATGAGGAGCTGCAACAGAGGGTTCTCAACCTGGAGAACCGGCTCCGCAACTGTATGAACAAACTCAGTAGGTCTCACCAAAACTCTCCTTGGCATGGTTATTACTGATCATCTGATTTTTCAGTTTTTCCTTCGACGTACCTTACGTCATACTTCCAGTCCTGTCTTCCCATCTGATTGTCTGCCGTCCCCTAATGTGTCTCGCCTGTGTTCCTCTTCATTTCATCTGTGTCTGAGTGTACTCATCATTGAGTGTGTTAATGTTGTTATGCTCTACAAAAAGTAAAAAGTAACAAAAGTCTGAAAGAGTCAATAACACAAAAAAGTGAAAGCAGGAAGATATGGGGGGTGGAAAGTAAAATACCCCGACACACATAAACACAGAGGAACTCAAGGAAAACAGGTGAACTTAGTCAAATAAAACACAAAAATAAACTACAAAATAAAGCAGGAAACAAGGAAGGAACAAATGGTAAAAAAAATATAGAAAGGAATAAATGTACTTTAAAAGTAAAATAAATGAGTTATCTGGGTTTTTTTGTTTCATTTTCAGTCACTGCTGTGTTGTACAGTCCAACAGTTTTTTTCTTGTGGCCAGCACTGGGAACAGTTTAAAGTTATGTTTTAATATTTAAATATGCTTTTTCTGAACTCTAAGTTTAAGTTTAAGTTGAGGTGCAAATCACAAAAAGTCTAAACTGCTGTTTGGTAATTCATTTGTAATAATGAGAAAATGAATCTCCACATGCATTTTCAGTTCTTATTACAATGATATTTTGGCAATAATGGTAAAAATAAAATGGTAATATCATAATTTAACTTCCCTGGAATAAAATTGTTACCTTAAATATTATATTATGCACAGCAAAATTGGAACAACTGCCAGACACTTGCACAATTTGACAGGTTTCATTTCATTTCACTCACTCCATTCAAAACTTAATGAAGATTCTTAGAGCAGTGTGAATGTACACATGCTTTCTGTAAATGTATGTATGTAAAATATATTTTTTTCCTGTTCTTCTATTTAACCGCTCTATGTTTTTACATGTAATATTGCATGTTGTTGAGAAACAAAAAGGTTCAACTTTTAAAGACAAAGAAACAATCAATCTCACATCATGTCATGAAACCCGGATTATTTCACTGAGCCAAAAAATATTGAACGACTCTGGGCAGGACTACTAAAGAAAAACATCTCTCTCATCTCAGTACAGTTTGATTCTGATCACATCTGCTCCCAATATGTCTTAAAATTGATTTTAAGATGTTTTCAATTATTTTTAAGACTCGTCACCCACTCTCTGCCATATTGATGACCTTATTGTATCCTTGCCTGTAACTAAAGCAGAACATTTGCAATCTGGGCCCCTGAGGCTTCAGAACAATGTGCCTGCCTTATTCAATTATTTATTTAAATCTCGTCTTCCTGAGGCATACGTTTATCTTAGAGCTTTCCCTGATTATATCTAATTTTCCAACTAACTTAATCTGAGGACTTTATAGCTCTATCTGTTTCATTACAGCTTTAATGACCTACTTTGTACCTGTATTTTGTACATTATTATTATCATTATTATTATTATTATTATTATTATTATTATTATTATTATTTAGTCACAGTTGAGCACTTAAATCCCGTGGTTTCTTTTCCCAAGCTGCTGACTGTTAACTCAGGTTATAAGCCGAATTCTGCATCCAGAGCAGCTTCACCTCTGATAATGCTTTGCATAACTGAAGCTATAATTTACCAACTTCCAGATATGAGAGGGACCTGTTACTGGGTCAGCATAAAAAAGTGAATGTGAATCATGATGGGAAGTGGCTGGAAATCTTCCTGAGCTTGAAATGATTGCTTGAGCTTTGATTGGTGAAATAGTAATTAACCTCACAGGGAACTTGAAAGCCAAAGTCTAACTAAACCCCTAAACCACTTTTTATTACACTGGTATAAACCAGTGTATATGTAATAAACTATTAATGTTATTTACTGATCCAGGTGCACACCTCAATTCACAGTTTAGTATAAAGTATTGATATTATAGATGTTGGGATAAAAATCGGTGAATCTACTGCCTCTCTGGTCAAAACGCACCAGCTGCTACTTTCAAATTTTGCCGTTGGCTTAAGTGGTGCACTCTATCATCACCCTCTTGTCCAATCAACATGAGGCTTGTTTGTCCCAGAGTCCTCCTGCTTCTACAAGTGCTGGAGCTGTCATTTTGTCACTTGTCATCTTGTGTTGTGAGTGAATGAGAGGCTCTTCTTACTGAGCAGATGCAACTCGGAGTCAGACCCAACCCCCGCCCGCACCCCTTCCCACTTTCCCTCCTTCACTCAGCTCTCATTCTACTTCGGGCATTAGGGAGATTTAACCTCAAAGTTGTCAGTAGCATCTGGACTTAGAGTTTTTTCTTGAAGATGCTTAGCCACCTGGACTAGTGACCCCTCCGTGATGTGACCTTGCCTTTTGCTCTATGTCAGTTTAGAGTGGCTCCGGCAGTAGAAAATGGATGGATGGATGAGCCACTACCAGAGTGAAGTGTACACTGTGCTTTGAGATTTATTCCAGATGGAGCACAGTATCATGGTTGGTAGTTTTATCATGTAGGAAAGGAAACATTTGTACAATATGTGACAAGAGATGTGTGATGTGTTCACAGCATGTGGCAAGTTAATGAAGATCACCGGGCCAACAACAGTGAAAACATCAGGGACAAGATTCGGAGCCTGGATGACAGATCCACAGGCGTCTCTCAAAAACAACCGGGTGAGTCCTGACAATCTGTTTGTCTATTTGTTACCATACTGTGAAGCCAGTTGTTTAGAGGGGAAGATGTGTTGTTGAATTACAAAGTATTTGGTTTACAACATGGCACAGGGCTGTCAGCATAGCCTCAGAAAAAGCTACTAGACACACAGCACAAATTCTCTGGGACTTGTCCAAAGTAAACTAGACACATTTATCAGACTTTAAAGGATTCCAAACATTCAAGACGCAGCACACTCTTACAAATTGAACAATATCACACAGATAATAGAGTCACACTGTCACCCTGTGGAGTATTTTTGTATAGAAACATATTTTTATTACAGCATATTTATTCCCAGCGCATCAACCTATAATCTGTGTGGAACCTCATGATATAACAGCCTGGTTAAATACTCTCTCTTCCCTGTAAAGCATGTGCAAAGCTGTTGTGCGAATAAACCTGCTGCAGAGGTCAAGTACCACTTTCACATGCAATAAATCCAGGAGCAAGCTGCTCTTGAAACCTTTATTAAGTAAGGCATTACACAAATACCCGAATTATCTTTATTTTTAAACATTCTCCTCTTTGGTAACTGTTTCCACTTATCATCAAATGTGTCTCATTCTGAGCTGAAAAAAAACAGTATATGTTAAGCTGACACCAGACAGGAATTAATAGAAGAATATTTGTCCAATTAAAATGATCGTTTTGTATTTTGAGGCTCCCTCTGTTTGTTTGATATTTTAGTTATAAACCCCGGTGTTGTTGTTGTCTTTTTAATAGTTGTTTCTTTTTTTATAAACTCTTGGTGCGTGCCACAAACCCACAGAACAAAAAATCCATGTCAGACTTGCATATAAGACCATATTTTACAGCACCACTCACAGCCAAATAATCTCTTAGCAAATATTAAAAATCTACTAAATAACAGGGAAGAAAAAGCTTTTTGATTTTTGATTTTTATTTATTTTTCTGTTTTTGCCCCATGCATTTGAATTGGCAGAGTATTGTATGACCTTCCTCTCACAACTCTTCTATTTATCCAGGCTTAGGACTGGCACTAGGAATACACTGGATATGGTCAAGTTAGAGTATCCAATTAACAATGAGCAATGAGCAACCAGCCCTTGAACTGGTGGGGATTTGACCTGGCAACAAGCCTACTTCCCTTCTGCTCATCCATAGGCTTCCCAAAAAAATCTTTATTGAATACTTATTTTAAAAAACCCAAACACTTAAGTCCTTTTTCAACTGTATATTGTATCCTGAGATGATATTATCATTATCTCCCTATTTCCAAGTGTGGCTAAAGTTGCTTACCATTTTTTGTTAATGAACTACCAATAAAAGAGCAAGTCCATCACTGTTTTTATATTCCTTTGATGAAGCTTTGCCACCTTTGATTACCTTGTTAGGGGCCGAACACCACTGGGGTTATGGTCCTATTGTATCTGCTCTGGTTTTTTCTTTCTTTTATCTTGCACTTTTGAGGGCCCACGCACAAAAACACCAAACTTGGTATGCACACCAGGACCTGCGAAAAGGAGTGAGCCGATGACTTTTGCAGGAATTATAGTTACAAACACATTTTCACATTTTGCGTTCCCACTTGCCACGCAGCAAGCTGCTGCCCAGCTCAGACAGACAGCTGCCGTCCTCATGTTCCTTTGACTTGTATGTGGATTATGCGCAGAACTGTGAAGCCAGTAATTACACCACTGACTGGCAACAGGAAGTACACCTTTGGTCGCAAACATGAAGCTTTCATTGTGTGGTCTATACTTGCTATACAAATTATTGGTGACCTCTCTCTAGGGCCATGTAATGGCCATTGCAGTCGCCCCACACCCTGACATGCGTGGGGGGTGTTAGGGGCCCTTTCAGTTCTTTCTTACATATTATGTAGATCACTTTTCTTGTGTTTCAGGAGACTCAGAAAATGCATGGTAAATCACAGCATTGTTGTCTGTTTTTGCATGTATTCGTCCCCAGGTCTGGTACATGGACAGCTACACCAACAACAAGATCGTAAAAGAGTTTAAATCCATTGCTGATTTTGTGGCAGGAGTCGAGTCAAGAACATACTACCTGCCTTTCAAGTGGGCTGGGACCAACCACGTGGTGTACAACGGCTCTCTGTACTATAACAAGATGCAGAGCAACATCGTGGTGAGGTACAGCTTTGAGACGGGCCGCGTGGTCACGCAGAGGGCGCTGGAGTCGGCGGGCTTCCATAACGTGTATCCCTACACATGGGGAGGCTTCTCAGACATCGATCTGATGGCAGACGAGCTGGGTCTGTGGGCCGTGTATGCCACCAACCAGAATGCTGGGAACATTGTCATCAGTCAGCTGAATCCTGACACGCTCCAAGTCCTCCACACCTGGAACACCGAGTACTCAAAGAGAAATGCCGGCGAGTCTTTTATGATCTGCGGGACACTCTACATCACTAACTCCCATCTCACTGGTGCCAAGGTGTACTACGCTTACTCCACTAAAACCTCCACTTATGAGTACACAGACATCCCCTTTCATAACCAGTACTTCCACATGTCCATGTTGGACTACAACGCCAGGGACCGCAGCCTCTATGGCTGGAACAACGGCCACCAGGTCCTGTTCAATGTAACACTTTTCCACATCATTAAAACTGAAGATGACTCTTAAGAAGAGGAACACTATAAAGTATAGAGAAAAAGCTGATAATTTCATCTAAATATATATATATATATATATATATATATAATATTTTGGTGAATGTTTAATTTATTTCATTTCCCTGATCAGTTTACAGTACATTTCTTTGGTGCCATATTGTTATTTGCCAGTTTTCACATGACAAGGTAGTGAAGTGAGGTACTCTCCGTGTAGTAATGTGTCTCTCTATGAAAATAAATAAATAAATAAATAATTTACAGCACAAATTAAAAGAGGATTCATGGCATAGAGGAATATAATGCAGGTAACTCATGTTGGATGAAATAATAGCATTTAGTAAGGTTTCAGAAATCCTGAACTGCCATTGATTGCTGCCTTTTCTCTCCAAAACAGAAGCTTTTCCGAAGTCATATTTAATTCGGCATTGCATATATTCATGCACTCTAATTTGTTATTTATTCCCACCATTTTGTTCACTAATTGTTAATATCGTTTTCCATTTGCTCTTCCTCAGCTGCATACGTATTCCTGCCTTTCTATACCACCACTTAGCTTGCAAATTCTCTTTGCACTTTCCTTTTTTTTTCTGCACTTGACCTTGTACATGACATGAGAAATCTGTTAAACCATAATGAACCTGTGCTATTGTACTTGGCTTTTTCCGTGTCTGCAAAAATTTCACAGTCATCAAGGTCATGGAGTATCTGGAAGTACGGAGTCAAAGCAAACAGCAAACCCAATTTCTTTTAATTAACTTAGTACTTTGAGATATTTTTTGTAACTTAAGCAAGTTTGTATGCCTTATTCAGTGCAGTACATACTTTAAGCCCAAGAAAACAGCTCTTGTGCATGAATGTTGGCTATCCTAACAGCATTTTTACTGTAAATGTACATCTGTGTATTTTGTATTTGCACAACATCTCAGTCTTCTCCTGTCCAGCTATGATAATTATCCATTTATACAGTCAGCAGATAATGGATAACTTTAATAAATATCTGTTTGTGTAAATAAGAAGTAATACATAACCAAAAATAAAAGCATTGTTTTCATTAAAAATGGGCAGTTGTGTTTCCAGTATGATGGATTCTCTTATTTAAGACACTCATCTGCATCTTAAAGGAAAGGCTGAAATGAGTCAGAGGTGAGGTAATGCTGCACTACAATTTCATTCCTTCAAACCCATAGACGTGAGTGCAATAATGACTTTCTGCCCCCCAAAAAAATGAGTTACTTCACTGTCCTCTAAAGTGACTTCTTTCTCATTTCCTGCACTACTTTTTGTCAGTTTCACATCATGGTAACTCTCTGTCAGAGCTTTATCACATTCAAAGATGCATGATTTGTTTACAGTAAGTAAGAGAGAAGCAGAGCATCCAAAGACGCTTCGGTTTGTGGCTTGGATTGATTGGTTTCCACTACAGAATCTTCACCTCTTTCAGCTCTGCTACACTGTATTGATTGGCCCTGTGTTGCATTTCTCTACTGTACACTAAAGTAAAGAAAATACCATGGTATTAACAGTTAGCAAACCAAAAATTAAAGTCACAGGAAGGATGTCCCTGTTATGTTTGGTTACACGGGCACAGAGAGAAGACACATGTTATACACAGGGGCAACAATGTGCTTTACAGAAAAACAAAATCACACTTAAAAGCTGGAAATATTAAAATGGAACAAAACCAACCATAATATAAACAGAACATAGTACATAAAAACAAAACAAATGGTAAGGCTAAAGTGGAGAATAAAATATGACAATCATAGATTTTAAGAATGTAAAGTTCAATAAAATAGTAAGATTTAGGTGCTTTAAAGAGGTCAATCATAAGCATATGAGAAAAGAAATGCTTTTAACCTGGATTTAAACATATTCATATTTGGTGCTTATTTCAGTCTTACTGTATGCTGTATTGAGCTGAATAAGTGTCAAATACTGATCTACTATCTGAAGTAGATCAGTATATCAGTATTACTGAAAATTACTCACAGACTTAGATCAATGATTTCAGATCTGAATGGTTAGAAGTTTGAGTGTGTTTAATCAAATATGAAGTCTGCACGTGTTTTCTTGGCAGTTTTGTTAGTGTAATGCAGGTGAGATCTGACACCTGATATATGCAAACATGTGACACTGTAAATATATGAAAAGCAGGTAAATTCTATTACAAAAACTCAGTGGTATCATATATGTGAATTTAAAAAAAATCCCACATTTAAATACAGCAACCACAGAAGCTGTTGCAGACACTTTTACTATGATAGTATATGGAAATAAAATGTGTTTTCTTTTTCTCCACAAAAATGCCCGTCATGAGATGTAAGAGGAGGCATAAATAGGTGTGAATTCGTATAACAGATAATAAACCCCTCTCACTAACACAAGGCCCATTAACTGCAGGCAGCCAGACTCATAAATAAGTATGGTAATGACTGACTAACCTCTGCTGAATGTGTGAATAAAAGGCAACAAGAAAACAAAATTAGCTGTGACTATCACAACAAATCCTTTCTCAGTAAGACACTATATTGTAAACTGAGACATGTGTTTTTGCTAATAATAAATTAAAAATGTGTAACTTTTAAATGTGGATTAAGTTTATTAGCTTCACACAACTTTGCCTGTGTTTCTCATCATTGTGGTATTTAGAAGTTCATAGGACTTGATGTTGGAATCCCAAAAATCAACACTGGTGTCTTCCTTCTTGAGTGGGGTAGGGGGTCATCAGGTCATCATCATCTTCATCGGGGTCATCAGGTGGGCACCCTTCTCCCTTGGAGTTTCATTGACAGGCCCACGACATCTGAGAGCTCATCGGCAGCACCAGGCTTCCCAGGTTTGGCATACTTATTATAATTTTTCTAATTTACAAACTGACCCAAACAATAAACTAAATCGTTACAAGAGCAAATGTAGTGATAAATTTAAAGCCATATCTGCACACAATATCATATTAAAATAAATCATTTCTAAAATAAATTAGGACCTTAATAAAAGTTAATTTTATTTAAAATTTACTCCTACATTTAAATGTTAACTAAGAGGTTGGCAAAAATGTTTCAAATTTCCAAAAAAATCACGACCCAGTCTTTGGGAACCATTGTGTTAGAGTATGACTGATAACACATAGAAGTGTCCATGAAAAGTTGCAGAAGTGAATTCTGTTTGAAAAACAGGTTGTTCAGCAGTTTGACAGGGTAAATGGAACTTGTCCCCGCGCGCCCCTGCTCTGCTGCTGTATACACACAAACAGCTTACACACTGCAGCTTTAGGAGACAAAAATCTCAGATTGTAGGCGTATGTGTGTAATAGCCTTGAGGTCCACTTTAGCTCCACTACAGGCCAGAGGTGACTAACAATCATGGCCAAATGTGACTACAAGAAGCCTACGCATGTATGCATGCAGGCTGCATGTGGAAACTCACCGCTGGATCACATCAATGCAGGTCAGCCAGAGAGAAAGTATCTCAGAGAAACAGCCACAACAACTTCATGCCTGTAGGAAACATAGAACCACTCTCCTGAGATACTGATGCCTGGTGAACAGAAACATAAAACACTGTTTCACATACAGTATAGTTATCAATTCCTACAGCCTTGTAAAATATTACATTCTTGATTGATTTTTTTAGTCTGACAGTTGTGGGCTGTCAGGATATTGCAGAACTTGTGCACAATACTTTAATATCAACAAGAACAATACTAGAATGTTTTATAATCATTATAAATGTTAATGATATTTCCCCATCATTAGTGTATACTGCACTGTTTGCATTCTCTCGATGCAAACAGTGGCTTCATGAGGGCCTTTTGCCTTCACTCTGCGGTCCATCTCATCCCAAACCATCTACAGTAGATTGGGTTTAGGTCAGGTGACTGTGGAGGCCAGGTCATCTGGCGCAGCACTCCATCACTCTCCTTCTTGGTCAAATAGCCCTTACACAGCCTGGAGGTGTGATTTTAGTCACTGTCCTGTTGAAAAATAAATGATGGTCCAAGATAGCGTAAACCAGATGTGATGGCATGTCGCTGCAGGATGCTATGGTAGCCATGCAGGATGCTGTGGTAGCCATGCAGGATGCTGTGGTAGCCATGCAGGATCCTGTGGTAGCCATGCAGGATGCTGTGGTAGCCGTGCAGGATGCTGTGGTAGCCATGCTGGTTGAGTCTTCACCAACAAAGCACAACCCACACCATCACACCTCCTCCTCCATGCTTCACTGTGGGAACCATGCATGTAGAGACCATCCGTTCACCTTTTTTTCTGTATCTCACAAAGACATGGTGGGTGGAACCAAAAATCTGAAGATTGGACTCATCAGACAAAAGGACAGATGTCTAGTCCTTGAGTTTCTTGGCCCAAGCAATTCTCTTCTTCTTTTTCTTCTTCTTGTTCTTCCTCAGAAGTGATTTCTTTGCAGCACTTCAACCATGAAGGTACGTGAACTCATTCATGTGGGCTCTAATTAACTGAGGTGCTGTTAATTTGCAGTTTCTGAGGCTGGTAACTCTGATGAACCTATCCTCTGCAGCAGAAGTAACTCCTGGTCTTCCTTCCTGGGGCAGTCCTCTTGAGGGTTTCAACATAGCATATGGTCTTTGCAACTGTACAGACTGAGGATAAATTCAAAGTTGTTGAAAGTTTCCGGATTGACTGACCTTCATGTCTTAAAGTAATGACAGACTGTCGTTTCTCTTGCCATAATATGGATTAGAACAGTAGTCAAATAGGGCTATTCATTGTATAGACCTTTGTACCAACCCTACCTCTGCACAACACAACTGATGGTCTCAAACATAATGGGAACCTCTGGGAACTCCTTCAAGACTGTTGGAGAACCATTCCAGGTGTCGACCTCATGAAGCTGATTGCAGGAATACCAAGAGTGTGCAAAGCTGTCATCAAAGCAGAAGGTTGCTACTTTGAAGAATCTAAAATGTAAAATACTGTATATTCTGGTTTCGTTTACTACATAATTCCATATGTGTCCCTTCAAAGTTTGGATGTTTTCAGTATTAATCTGCAATGTAGAAAATGAAAGAAAATAAAGAAAAAACATTGACATTGAGAAGGTGTGTCTAAACTTTTAGTCATTGACTCTCAGGAGACCATTAACATTAATTAATCTGCAGAAATCACTTATACGTTGCCATATAGTGAAACAATGGGATGATACCTTACAGAACCAGTCCACAACAGACAGTAACGTTTTAGTTTTGATGACCCAGGCAATGTTGTTTTCATCAAGTGTTTTCTTTGCAGAGGAGAAGCTGGTGACTAGAAGGCAAAAAAAAAAGAAGATAAAAACTCTTCAGTGACAGGGTGTTAAGATTAAGGATAATACTTTTCTTGTTCCGTGGATTTATGTTGCTAGGTAACACCTTGTAATTTCCTGTCAACTTCAGACATCAACAAGGCACAAATGGAAATCAAAACAGACCAATTAAGGCAGCTGAATGTGTATCTGTGTACAGAAATAAAACAGAGGCTACACATGACACACTGCAACTATTCTTTATTCTTTTGTTTTTTTTTTGCTAACAAACCCAAACATTACACTTCAATGACCAACAACATGGGTGACTTTAACTACCAGTTCAGCTTTATGAGCACTAAAGGATCGTACGTTCAGCACCATATTAAAAACATCTAAAAATGCCAAACTTAATTGTAATATCTGATCAACATATATATTCATTTTTTGACAATGAATCCTTTGAGAGTGGAATATAAAACTGTATCATTGTAGCTCTCTGGTAAGTTCATTTTAAAACCTCCATTAGTGATTCATACAATCACAAAATACAGAGGTAGAAAATGCAGGGACATTTTTTTATATGAAAGGTGAATAGATAAAATGAAAAAAAAACTATGAAATTCAAAACCTTTATTTTTAAAGAGTTCATTTCCTTTGCCATTTTCTAACTTGACTGGGAATGAAAATGGTGCTTTTGTAAGGTGTTTTTCTTATGCAATCAACACACGTTTGAAGCCGGTGAAGTCCCAGACTGATGTCACTCAGACTTGTCAAGTGTGGGGATTGAATCATTACAGTGAGCAGCTAGTGGTGGAAGGAAACACACAGGCTTTACATTTAAAATGGGTCATTTTCTAGTCTCCTTTATAGAGGCCTCCCTCCATAGGTCACACTATATAACAGGTTTTATCTCATAGTAAATGAAAAATGGAAATTGTCCTGTGATTGTTATTTGTTGTTGAAGATGCATGATTTATAGTGATTCATAATAATAATAAATCTGTCATATTTGGCTGTTACAGGTAATCAGTCGCTCAAATATTGTCAGTAGAAACCCAATAATTTAAAATAAATGTAAGAATTTATTCAGATCATATGGTTCCTGTAGTTTATTGAATGTGAATCTGCCAAAGATGTGCATAAAGCAGTTTTGTTCTTAACTGAGCTGCCCCATAGAGGCCTTTTTCACCACAAATATTTTGATGTGTTTTAGGAGAATTCATGGTAATAATGAATATGAATATATGAGGAACATGTTAGTATATATTCTGATGCTTGTGCTACATAATTGGGCATTTCCGGCAGCTTGATACTGTTATATTGGACTTTTTATGTGTTAAATCTCTTTTATTTTGTTTTTGCAAGTGACTTTGTTTATTTCATCTATAGCCTTTGTCTGTCTTTTATGTTGTGGCATTCTGTTTGTGAAATGAGCCCACTGCAAACTGCAGTTGCTGTTGAATGTATTAATGTTTTGATCCTCATTGGAGTCTTAAAAGTGACTCAGCCTAATGTGTGATTAAGTAACAAATTATCTTTCACCTGGTCAGGTCACATAAACATCTTGGTAAAGTATGTATTAAATACCGTTTACATCTTCTGATGAAAAAATTAAAGTTCAAAATTAAAGCATCATTAAAAATGTCATTGGGCTCTGTTTTGTCTTCATGGTGCCCTCATCCACCTTCTTTCTGGAGGTGCCATAGGCGAAATGATTATGCAAGATCATGCTGTTGTTGTGATTCATGATCATCCTGCTGTATATACACTATATGGACAGAAGGCTACACCTGTTCAGTAAAAAATTCAGGTGTTTCAATCAGACTTTGGGCTCGGTCCCTCATCTCTAATTTGGGGTAATCTTAACATGTCAGCATACCAAGACATTTTGGAAAATGTTATGCTTCCAACTTTGTGGCAACAGTTTGGGGGAGGTCCTTTTCTATTCTAACATGACTGTGTCCCAGTGTACAAAGGAAGGACTATCAAGACATGGTTTGACAAAGTTTGTTGTGGAAGAACTTAACTCAACCCCATCGAGCAACTTTGGGAACAGCTGGAACAGGAATTGTGAGCCAGGCATTCTCATCCAACATCAGTGCCTGATCTCATCAGTGCTCTACAGAGTGAATGGGCACAAATTCCCATAGAAACAAAAATATTAAAAATATTGAGGAAAGTCTTCCAAGTGTGGAACATGTTATAGCTACCAAAGGGGGCCAAAGTCAGGTGTCCCAATACTTTTGTCCATATAGTCTATTTCACTAAAACCCAGGCCTGGTGATGTGGGACACTAAGACTTGATCTGACTTGGCTCCGTGTCTGCCTTTAAATATTTAAGATTGTGTTCCACCTCCTTTGAAAAAAATGCAACTGATTTTATTGCTGTGTAAGTACTAATTCACATCTGAGCTTTTTGATTGTGCATAGCTACCATCTTTAGCAATGACTAAATTTAATTATTTACATTAATTATTAGTTGGGAAATACAGACACTGTTGCACCACATTGTTCTAATGTGTTATTTATACATAGTAAAGCACTTTAGCAGGGTTAAAGTAACTATAAAAGCCAATTTATGTTATATTATGTGTTATATTAACACTAAATGAGTTTAACTTAAGGGCCACACAGTTGGTGTAGTGGTTAGCATTCTTGCCTTTACAGCAAGAAGACCCGGGTTTGTGAGCCAGTCAGAAAAGAGGCCTTTCTGCATGGAGTTTGGGTGTTCTCTCCCTGTGTGCATGGGTTTACTCCCACAGTCCAAAAACATGCAGGTTTCGGGGATTAGGCAAATTGGACACACTAAATTGTGGCCCTGTGATGGACTGGTGACCTGTCCAGGGTGTATCCTGCTTTTCACCTGGGATGTGACCCTCATGTGGAGGATAAAGTGGTAGAAGGTAAGTGATTGATGAGTTTGATTTAACTCATACTGTATCTTGTCCAAATCAGATCTAGTGTTAAATTGGCACTTTTTCAAACTGAACAATTTACCGTGTGGAAAAAGGCAGTGAATCATCACATCATCTCTTTTTAAGGCTTAGCCGGTTAATATTCCCACATGTTAAATTTCATAATCACTCTAGGTCAACAGCGTCCAGTTACCATGGAAAATCCCATGGTTGTGCATTCATACTTCACCCAAAGTATCAGGGGCCATAGGACAAAGGTGGAAAGAAGCTTACATTTGAAGCTCACATATTTAATGCATGGGTCACCACAGTGAGAATCATCACTTGCCTGTCTATGTGTATGTAGCACAAGAAGAACCACTTCTTGCCATAAGAAACATTTACACTCTGTCAGCATTTCATCATTTTCCCCCAAACCATTGCTCCATAATGATTACTGACAAAATCATCTGCAGATGAGTGACAAAAATTAACCCCAAGAGGTTATCGATGACCAAAGCTACTATCACTCTGGTCTGTCCAAAAAACTGGATTTGAGACCTGGGGAGAGATTTATTAGTTGACATTTTTTTAGATGTTTTATAGTGTGAAAAGACACAATGTAACTGGGAACTTTTTCTGGATTTATTTTAACTTTGGTAAGGAGAGGAAATTGCAGACAGAGAGGCTCCTCATCAGCAGCTATATTAATTTTGAATGACACTTTTGTGTTAGGCCACACTTTGCAATCATCGCTTATTTGTGTGCAGAGCAGCTATAAGGGTTTGACTCTGAATGAATGGGCTCAATAAAGCTGCCACAGCACAGAGTTGTTGACTCTACAGCCTCAAGTTATGGGGATTCATCCTTTTTATGGTGTTGACTTTGACATCAGCGTTACAACGTGACGTTCTACTAAGACAAGACTATGCTACTAACCTGTGAATCTAGTGCAGTCCATTTGTTTGTAGTTTTGTTTTTTTGCACTGTAGAATGCAAAAAAGTGCCTGATACACACCATCAGTTCATGTCGAAATAAAATAGCCTTTAAACTTAAAGGGATTCATTTTCAGTAGGTTTGACATATACAATATAACACTATTCTATCAGACTTTTTTATTTTTAGTATGCCAATGTAGCTACTTCTGTTCTACTAGTACAGATTTCATTTGCTCATATTCCACTGCTTTTCCTAATCATGTGAAGTCACTGTAATAACTTCAAAGTATATCATTATAAATTTAGATTTTGCCTCATACAAGCAAATGCTTGTAATGTATGGTTATTATTAACAGCTGATAAAAAACATTGTGAGTTCACCATGAAAACTTATTCCTTACTCCAGCAGTGGAAAGAGCAACAACTATCAATATGATTGTTTGAGCCATACTGAACAAGAAAATACTCAATCTTTCAAAAATAAAGTTGTAATATAACAGGAAAAGAGTAGTTATTATGAGAATAAAGTTGTAATGCTATTTTCAAGCAAAATCTCACATGATCGGCTGCAGCCCACAACAAGATGAGGAACGTGGAACATCTTGTGAAGTTATGTTTTGGTTTGGTTCTTCTCATATAAGGAAATAGTTCATCTGTTGTCACAGCAGCACCACATAAGCATCGGTATCAGGGCTTTGAGAATATTATGTGGAGGTGGAAATGGTTGGTAGTGGTTGACTGCAGGGACACAGCTGGTTATATCTGCGTGCTATGCATAGAAGTTAGTTTATCAAGAAGCAATTTGGTTGATAATAAGATTTTGGGTCCAGAAGGAGGGGAACTCCGCTGAGCATGGCGTCTCCGACATCGTCAGACAGCCAAGGCTCCCTGGCATATTGATTCCTATGTTAAATTAAAGCCATATGGCATTGTAATCAATAGTGCCATAGACAAAATTAATTGTGGATGGAGGCTTACAACACTAAAAGAGTGAAAAAGTCAGAATATTTCAACTTCATTCTAGTAAAATATCTTTATTCTTGAAAGCTGACATTTTTCTTTTCTCTAGTATGGCCCTGATTCTCTGTCATGGTTGACAGAGGTGTTCTCTCATCTTACTCTTTTTACTTCTGCTCTAATGCACCACGATCACTGGATGAGAACACTAGAGAGAATAAAACACACTTTCAACATAATTTTGTATTTCACAGTAGTCTTTAATTATATTACTTATAAGACTAAGTAAAAACCTAAATCCTATCCTAAAAGTAGAGACAAATGCAGTAGTTGGCGATACTGTCATTTTCTTTCACATGTAAAGACACAGATGCAATTAACTTGGCATGAAAAAGAGCTCATGTAGGCCGTGCTACATTTGTCTGTTTGTGAGCAGCATATCTTACATGCATAGCTCCCTGGAGATAGACATTATGGCTCAAGGAAGAAAATATTAGATTTTGCCAGTGATCTGGATTCTGATCCACATTTGTTTTTTAAACAGTTTCTAACCTTGAAGGTTGAAGGATTATGCTTTATCTAGTTACTCACTGCATTTTGTGGTATGGTCACACCACTTTATACAGCTTAATGTTTATTGATTTTTATAATGTTTGCTGTATATACTCTTGTGGTGTATCAAGAAAATATGCAAACTGTTCTGTAATGACATGGTCTTTTGGTGATTGTGTTACTGTCATCTTGTCATCTTCACTAGATGGCAATGAAGGGGTTGTCAGTCGTTTTTGTCGAACTACTTATAACCAGTTGAGCAGTGTATTAGGTTAAGAAAAGTGTTCCTGCAATAGTGTTCCTGACTATTGCCAGCAGAAAGAACCACACTGCACGCCATTGCAGAAAGATACAAGTTTAACTGCAGGACCCAGAGGGACGATGAGTCCATAAGTGAGTATATGGCTAGTTTGAGGAAGCGAACAGCAACATGAAAGTTTGGAGCATTTCTAGATGATGATGTGCTCAGAGTTTGTGTGTGGGGTTAGAAGTGCTATACTTTGCGACAGAATGCACCAGTGACCGTAGCTGATTTGTGTGACAGGTTCTCTGAGGTGTTTCAGCCCAGTCTCGGAAAGGTGACAGGATTTAAAGCTAAACTGCATGTTGTGCCTGGAGCTGTTCCCAAGTTTTGTAAGTTACGCTCTGTCTCTTATGCACTTAGGGAGGCAGTGGAAGCTCAGCTATGCAAGATGGAGGCTGACGGGGTTATTACACCTGTGAATTTCAGCAGATGAGCTGCCCTTACTGTAAACATTTCTAAAGTAGATCAACTAGTCAGGATTTGTGGAGACTATAAAGTGTATCAACCCATGGCTTGAGATAGCTTAGTACCCCATACCAAAACCACAGGACTTATTCGCAAAGTTAGCAGGTGGAAAGGAATTCACCAAACATGATTTTTTCACAAGCATACCAACAAGTAGAGTTAGATTAGAGCTCTAAACAGTTTTTACCATAAACACACATAAAGGGTTGTATCAGGTAAACATAGTCTGCACCTGCCATATTCCAAAAAGTTAATGGATCAAGTTCTGCAAGGCATAGATGTGGGCATAGTGCTAACTGCTATTTAGATGATATGCTGATCACAGGACCAGATGCAGACACACATTTGACAAACTTGGAAAAAGAGTCGAAGAGGCTGGAAAGGCACAACCTAATGGTTAAAAAAAGAAAAATGTGCTTTTTTCAACCTGGTGTGTCTAATTGGGGACATGTCATTGATGCTGAGGGAATTCACCCCATGCAAAAGAAATGTAAGGCTATTGCCAAATCGGCAGTTCCTACTACTGTGACAGAACTTAACTAATTTCTCTCACTACTGTGTTACTATGGAAAGTTCTTTCCAAATCTGTCAACACTGATAGCACCCATGACAAGGTTATTGCAGAAAGATGCTAAGTGGGAGTCGTCCGTAACATGTCAGAAAGCATTTGAAGAGGCTAAAAGGTGGCTTCTCTCAAACAGAGTTCTGGTTCACTACCACCCAGATCTGCCACTCATACTAGCCTGTGATGCTTCGCCTGTCGGTGTTGATGCAGTTATTTCTCACAAAATGTCAGAGGGGAGTGAGAAACCCATAGCTTTTGCCTCTAGGATGCTGAAAAAAGCAGAGAAAAGCTATTCCTAGACTGAAAATGAATCATTGGGTTTAATTGTGGGGGTGATGAAATTATGTATTTGGCTGTAAGTTTACCTAGGTAACAGACCACTAACCGTTGCTGAAGATCTTGGGTGCTAAAACACGAGTTCCTCCCTTAGCAGCAGGTAGGACGCAGAGATGGTCACTGACTTTAGTTGTCTATTCATATGAGATTCAGTACAAGCCATTTGAGCCTGAGATGGCCTAAGATAATACAGATGCAATCCACTACAGCGAACAAAACTATTGATGTTTTGAGAAACCTTTTTGCTTGCGTAAAGAGGTAGCGACTGATAATGGCCCATAGTTCATTTCAGGAGAGTTTGAGTCGTTTCTCAATTTGAACGCAGTCATACACATCAGAACTCCAGCCTACCACCCAACGTCGATGGCTGAAAGGCCGGTCCAAAACTTCAAGAGGGCTTTAGCAAAGATTAGAGCCGTGGGGGTATGTCATTACAACATTGCATTTTAAATATGTGATTTAACTACAGAAACATGCCTCATGTTACTACCAAGAAAACACCCGGGGAGTTGTTTCTATAAAGACAGGTTCGTACCCATCTATCAGTCATTCAACCAAACGTGTTTCCCTTTCCAGTCACATGGGAAAGGGAAACTCAGTGCTTTCTCTGTGGGTCAAGCAGTGCTTGTAAAAAAACTACAGAGTGGGAGAGAAGTGGTTCAATGGTGAGATAACTAATGTTTTGTAACATACATGGTAAATGGGAACATGTGTAAAAAAAAAAAAAAAACGTAAATCAGATGTCGGACGCAAAGAAAGAGAAGGTAATTTCAGAACAGATACTGCCAACTGATGATGGAGTGAACCACAGACAGAGAACTTCCAGAACTCCAACGGAACAGATAGAGTTCTGGAAGATCAATCACGTGTAGAGTGCACAGTGCGACCAAAGAGAACCGTGTGCCCTCCACAACGTTTGCACTTATAATGGACATACACAGTACCTGAATACAGAAAACTGAAAAAAAGAAGTAACATTGTAAAGACTTTTTGTATGTTTTTATTTTGTTTTGTATACAGTGTGAAAAGGGTGAAGGGTAAACTACAGGGGAGAAGCTGTGGTATATGAAGAAAAGCAAACTGTTCTGTAATGACATGTTCTGTGGGTCCTTGTGTTACTTGTCATCTCCATTAGGTGGCGATGAAGTAGTTGTCAATCGTTTTTTGAAACTATAACCACTTGAGCAGTGTATTTAGCTGTGAGTGGATTGTTGGTTCTTATTTTGCTGTTAAACACAGCAACTCTATGTGATTACACAACTGTCAAAGTTTCCAAACTGCCCTAAAGATTGCACACTGCTTTGTGTCTTAAAAATATAAATGGAAAAAGAATAATAAAAATAATGAAAAAGAATAATGAAAAAAAAATTATGAAGTTAAGGCAATATATCATTTGCAATATGGAATAATAAGTGGGCAACAGTAAAAAGGTAAATGAGTCACTTTCTGTAGAACATAAATGGGTTTGTCTAGGTTGTTGGTCATGGTCTAGGCTATAAATGTAAAATCTACAGCAGGGTAGACACCACTTTCCGTCATTTTCATTCATGTCTTTCATTCACAATGGACGATACAGAGGAGACAGTCATCGGATCCAGGCCAAGACAATCAGGATGTGAAGTCCCATAGCTGTCAGGACAGGTAAACACCAGGATCGGAGTCTGACAGCTGAGCATGTCGCAGCATAGATGAACAGGTTCTTCTTCCACATTAACTTTCCGCAGCTCAGGCCTCGGAGACGGATTTGTGCAATTAACGGCCTTGGTGTCAACTGTAAAATCGATTGTGGAGGTATTCAAGTACCTTTTCGTGTCTTTGAGTTAAATGTTAAATCTAGTTGTTCTTTTGGATGAGTTTCACACTATCAGAACCGAAACAGTGGAGGTGTAATGCATTTGTATTTGTGTGATGGTTTTGCTGAGAAGGTCTTGTTGTTGGCATTTTGTTTGCTACATTTGTCAAATTGAGATTCTTACTGTATTCTTACTGATTCTTATATCTTGCTGCTCTGGGACAGCCAGAAACAAACATCTATGATTTATTATCCTCCAGATAATGTAAATAAAGGATTTTTTTTCCTGGTTGCCTTCCTAAAACAAGCATATTTCATGATCAATTTCTGATAAAAACAGAAAGCAATCTGTCTTCATGACAAATGTGTCAACATTGATGAATAATTTATGAGGAAATGCTAGTGGGGAAATGTTGAGCCCAGTTCTAGGTCCAATGCGTAAGAATTAGTGACATCCAATGGTGAGACTGCACGGTCTTCACTCTCTCCTCCCTTTCTCATGATGTGTTAGGGAATTATGGTGGCCTGCACATGACAAGAAAAAAAAAAGTTCTTTCACAACTTTTCCACTCTCCCTCTCGTTCTGTCATTTCTTTCTTCACCTTCATGAGTTTATGGTAATAGAGCGTTTCAAAACTTTCAGTATTTTGTTTAAACCCAGCACTGTTCACTCACACAAAACACCCCAAAACGACTATAAAGGCCTGTTTGTGATGCTGTAATGCTGCTACAGAAATACAACATGGAGACATTGTACATGTGCATAGAGCATGTGCACTGTGTACAAACATTTTTTTTTAATAAAGCTTTAGTTGAATAAGTCTACATTACAATGAAGAAGAAAGCGTCTAAAGAAAGAAAATAAAAGTTATCATAAAGTGAACAGGTCATTCATTTGTTGAGTCATTGCTTGCCATTCCCAGACTTAGAGCCAGGTGTAACTAAACCCCTAAACCACTTTTTTCAGAAGTAAACCAGTGTATATGGGTATTTAGTAACTCTTTACCATTTAGTGTAAAGTATTGAAATGTTGTGATAAAAGTTGGTGTACTGTATCTACTGCCTATCTGGTCAAATACCAGCAACTGTATTCAAATTTGTTTGCCGTTGGCTTTCTTAGTCCACTCTTGCATCACTGGTGCAATGCTCGTTGCCCCAGGCTCCTCCCCTTTTGTGCCAGAGCTGTTGCATCGTTGCCTTTCTCTCCCGGGAGAGAAACCCTGGGAGCGTGTTGTGAGCGATTGAGAGGCCACGCCCCCTGCACTACTCCCCACTGTCCTTCCTTCCCTCCCTCACTCAGCTCTCAGCCCACTTCTTGGCATTTTTCAAAGCTTCATAAAAAGGGGTTTAGTTCCCTAATTTCCAAAATGTTGAATCACTTATACTTATTATCTATACTATTTATATCTCTTTTGGTATATGGCCTCACCCTCATTATGTTACACTGCCACCAGTAACGTAACAGGCTTCTGTGTCCCACAACTCAATAGTACATAATGTGAACCAGAAAAAGATGTCCCCCAGTTGTGTCTGTGCTTAATATGACATGGCCCATTCACTTGTCATAAAAGGTTGGGGGTTAAATGGATGATAATTACAAAATAATTGATATATAATAACTTGATTAGATTTGACCAGAAGAGAAGAGGAGGGTGAAAGTGAACAGCATGTGGAGCTATGGAACAATGGTCCTGGAAACACTGATCCTCTCCCTCCATCACACTCAGCTCTGCTGCTGGTTAGACTGAACAAATTTGCTGTCAGCTCGCTCCACATTAAGACAGATTGAAGCTGAGTGTGGACAGCTATTTCTAAAAGCTGTCACTCAGCAACTATTGTGGATCTTGTTTGCCTACAGCAGCCCCTGTTATCTCCCTGTGTCACATACTAGAGGTATACAGAATGTGTTTGTTTGTATAAATAACTTGTAATTTAGAGCTGTGTATGAACACATTTTCAGCTGGTTTTACTTTAAACATCCTTTTTTTAACTGTGTGAAATATTTCCTTTCATTTCCTTTCCTTTGCATGTGTCAAATACAGCTTACAATACAGCAAGTAGTGAATGGTAACACAACAGTGAGAAATACAGTAAGTGTGTGAGTGTGTGACTCACTGATTGTGAAGCTCTGTCAAGCTCTTGAATCAGCTTTGCTTGACAATCTTCTCAGACCAACAGTGATCCCTGTTGCATGTGCACATTTTTGGTCTCCTTTCCGATTACAAGACATGGGGCTCTAATTTCGTAGACCAGGCCATGCGCAGCGCAAGTGCGCCACGCCAAGAGGGTGTGTCCAGGCGCATTTTGCAAGTTTTGTGAACAGGGCAGGGTGAGCATTTAAACGTAAGGAGAGGAGCTCATTTGATTGGTGAAGACCCAGTCACGCCTTCTCTCCCTCTCTTTGCTACTTGCTGGTAGGAGAGATGGAGGTGGGACAAAGGAGTACTTGGCGCCTGCTGCATCCTGCGCACCCTGCACTGTTCACGAAACTTGCAAAATGTGCCTGGACACACCCCCTTGGCGCGGCGCACCTGCGTTGCACCTGGTTGGAACTGACGAAAACGCACCTTCAGCGCAGCCTTTTGGCACGAAATTGTCACTGCGCCAAGCTGAATCTGTCAACACCTCCCCCTTTGGCGCAGCCACACCCACCTCTGCTTGCCTCGGTCTACCAAATTGCCAAATTCGCTGCGCAAGGTGTTGCGCCAGACTAGATTAGAGCCCATGGTGTTCAATTCCAGTTCATCGCAGATCAGATTTCAAGGATCACATTCTTTAATACAAATGTCTTTCATGTGACTTTTATGTGATTATGGCTGCTCTCTCAAATGACACAAATGCACACGCCGGAAACTATTTGCATGTGTCATTAACAACATCATATTTGTGCGACCAGTCAGCATTGAATATAGTGAAATGGAAGCTATAACAGTGAATATTGTGGGTGTGATTTATCTCTAGAGGACACTTCTTTCCATCATTATTGTTCAGCTTTGATGCTGCTGCTACTGCTGCTGCAGGACACGTTCAAGTTCAACTTCACTTTATTTGTCCCCAAACAGGGCAATTTGCATTGCAGCATAGTGCAAATTGCCCTGTTTATGTGGAGTTTTTCCTCACTCGATGTGATAGAGGGTGTCACTTGCTGAACAGATTGTAAAGCCCCTCGAAGAAGATTGTATTTGTGATGTTGGGCTATATAAATAAAATTGACTTGGCTTGCAAGACATGAAAGGACAACAAGACCAGAGACATGAAAAACACACATGCACAACGAAATAAGGAAGACACTTAACAGCATCGCCTCGATGACGGGAAGAAACTTTAAAGCAGCAATAAAAACATACATTTTTATTTCATCTTCTATGGCACGTCTACATCTTTGTATCTGTTAGTCTTAACTGGGTGGAATATGAAACCAGAGGGTAGAGACTGAAACTCCTGATGAAGAGGGCGTGTGTCATCAGGTCAGTCACAGTCACTGCAAGCAAGCATGGAAGCAAAGGGCTGCATGGATTCTCATATCACTATTCTTGCACTGGATGCATGGCCATGTAACAGACGTACAGTGCTTCAAACAAAAGAAAAGAACAGCTTCTTCGGGTTAAAGTGTCAAGTGTGACCTACTCTTACTCTGGAACATTAGCATAACCCTGAGTCTGTTAAACCTGGAGAGAACCATAATTAACGTCACAGATAAAATGTCCATATTATATCATGGCGACAAATATCTGCTGTGGACAAGGCCTATTACGCCAGGTTCATTGAAGACATGCACATTACATACACACGCGGTATGATTGAGAGTTTGTTAATATATAAAACCAACTTTCAGTCACACAATTCCATTCCAGATGCCAATTATAACAGAATTTGACAGATATAAAAACAGCAAAGCTGGAAGCGCCCTGATGCTTTTGCACAATGCTGTATATTATGATCAAGGATCATATCCTGAGGTGGCTCGAATCTGATTTTGAAATTTTGGAACTGACAATCGTGTCAACTCGACCATGAAAAAAGAAAAAGAGTCACACCAAGAGAAAGAAAAGCACATCAGTCTGATAATCTAAATGTCTCCTTTTCCCTCCCGCTCAGCGTTCGGTGAATGTGCTGACACAGCACTCTGCAAACAGCCAACCCTTGCAGCTATGACTTCTCTCTAACTCTCGTTGTGAACAGTTTCGCTGATCCCCCCCTGAACAACTGTCAAGTCAGCGGTCTTGTTGTTCTGTGTACTAACCTAAACCCACAAAAACACAGTATTAATGCTCAAAGAATAGTGAGGAAATATTTTCATATTTTTTATCTTCTGCCAAAATGCTTTTGAAACATATTTGTTCAGCCTGAGGAACGTGTGCAGACAAACTCTCAAATTCACGTCAGAACCAGCGAATGATCACAACAACAACAACAACAACAACAACAACACAGTACCAGTAGGAACTTAACTTTTAGCGACATAGCAGCATGAAGTTCACATTTCCATAACAGCAAATACTGTGGCCGTGTCACTGTAACTTATATTCAGTATCAAATAACATGGGGTGAGACATTAAAAAGTCAATACTAAAGCTAAACTGTGCTTACACTACAATATTGTGAGATTTATACCTAGCTTGGTGAGGCGAAAGTAGGTCAGTGGTTGAGCGAGTCATCTTTCAATTGGAAATTTGTGGGTTCCGTTCCCGGCTCCACTAGTCCTCCTGCTGATGTGTCTGTGGGCAACACTTATTTGGTTAATTAATAGATATACAATACCAGTCAAAAGTTTGGACACACTTTCTCATTGAATTCAATGAGAAACCTTTGACTGGTAGTATATATATAATATATATACATTAGTAGTATTTCTTTTTATTCAGTCTTTTTGTTACTCTGTACAGTGACATTTTGTTTGCCCTTACTTCAACATACAGGTACTTCATTAAAGTACATAAGGACAATTTATGTTAACTTAAGCAAGATTCATATGAATTGTATAGAATAAAGAAAAGGTGCACACTACATCTTCGAATACCACATTGAGAAAAAGTTGGGACACTTTCTAAAACTGCAGTAGAAAAATACAATCTAAAAACTTAATTCACTTGAATCCTTACCAAACAAACATGCAGCTTTATCCTTCATGTAAGGTCACCAATAGGGTAAAAGGCGGGGTACACCCTCCATCACAGGGCCAACATAAAACAGACAGACAAACAACACACACACACACACACACACATGCAAACTCCAAACAAAAAGGTCCAGACTAGGACACAAACCAATTACCAGTAACCTAACTAATGCAAATCAAATAAATTATATTTGCATATCGCCAAATCACATCAAACACTATCCCAGGGCACTTTACACAGTAAGGCAGAAAACTTACAACATTAAAAACAATTTCAATAGTGTAAGTATAAATTTGTTGTAATCAAGATAATAAAGTGAAATAGCTGACAAAATACATAACTGGTGGTGTTGTAATTAAATTTGTGGGTCAGTGTAACCAGCGGTGTGGCCTGCTGCTAACTAACATGTCAATCTCCCATGAAGTGGGAAAAACAAATAAATTGTGGCCACTTAATATACAATCCTTTTTTTCTTTTTTTTTTGCATGTCATGTCATGGGGCTCTGTAGATTTGCATGTTTGTCCATTCTTACTTTATGCAGACTTAAGCGGCTCAACAGTCTTTAAACGTCGTCTGATTCTTGTCCTCATAATGGAAGACAGATCTGGACTGCAGGCAGAGCAGTCACCCACACACACTCTGTTGTAACTGAAGCAGAATGAGACTTGGCATTATCCTGCTGAAATAGAGACACAGTTCTTGGGCAAAGATGTCATCTTGACAGGACCATATATCTCTCCAGAATCCCAGTACAAGCCTTGACATCATTGGTACCTTCACATCTATGCAGATCACCAATGCCGTGGGCACTTGGTTCCTGCCTCACACCATCACATATGCAGGTTGCTGCATCTTTCATCGACAAGAGTCCGGATGGTCTTTTTCAACTTTAGCGCACAGGGTCCAAAAAAAAATTGAATTAATAAATATATAAGCTGAAACGTGAAACAACAACTTTTTGATCAATCTTTCTCATTTGTTATTTCCCCCCGGGTCCCTGTCAGCACTAACTAACAGGTAACAGTTATTCACACGTTTTCTCCATGCAGGGAGCAAAAGTGTGGAGCCCTGGTGCTGTGATGAAGCTCATGAATGTGTCTGTCACACGGTGCATCTCTGTACAGCAGCTTGACTTGAGCTTTATGGTGATCTTGGCTGCAGAGTAGCAAGTGCATTCAGTAATGTCCGAGGACTTTTAGTTTCTGTACAGCAGGCTGCACTAATGAGATACCTTCAGGGAATATTAATGATGGCACTGGAGATTTGTCTGCATAAAACTTTCTCCTACTTTACCTTTTTAGGCTGAAAAAAAAAAATCTAATTACAGGAAGGAAAAATTATCTTCCTTCATTAAATTCAAAGTGATATAACTGTAAATTTTCAGTCATGTGCAGCATGCTTCTTAAATGCACAGGATGTTTTAAATAAACATTTATTAATCCTATTCAAGTAAATGAACATATTATTGAAGGGTATATATGCTGCTATTAATGTCAGTAATACGTTTTAAGTCATATTTAATTGAAGCTTTAAGTAACTGATTCTTTAGTTTCATTACTCGTTTTTCTTTTTAGTTTTATTAAATGTTTCTGTAAAGTTGAACTTTTGCATATAATCATTACATACATATTACTTAACTTAGTTAAGCGTTGCTTAAACATATTTTACCTTATTATTTACCTTATCCATGTGGCCCTTATTGTAAAGTAAAACATAACATCCCTTAGGTATGACTTCATAAATGTACAGAATAAGCATTACTTAACTATAACTAAGCATTTATTTATAATTATTACTCTTTATTTAGGTGATCCTTATATCCTTACTAAACATGATTGGAGATTTTACATATTTTATTCATGATTGTATTATGCATTTGTGACAGCTTGGGTCTAAAGGAGTATTAATAAAAGTTAGCAATAGTCAATAAATGTTTATAGTTAAGTAATGCTTATTCACTAGAGTTAACAGTTATGTTAACTGACTTAACCTGAATAACAATATTATGCGATTAGTTCAAACATTATTTAACAGTTAGTAAATGCTTATTACGGCCTTTTAGTAATTAATGTACACTTATTGTAAAGTGTTACCAAGAAATAATCCCTTAAACTCCACCAATATTATGAGTGTTGAGGTATGAACAATGAAAGTTTAGCAGAAAGCATATTTCATTTGAATGTTCTGGCAGGAGTTTCACTTGTACATTTTCTGTAGCATGAATAATAGTTTGTGGATGTGAGAGAGGAGAGAAAAAAATATTTGTTCTAGGTGTCTCAAGGGCGGCTCCTGCAGCTCCTGCATAGATAAAACACACACACATATGAGTCAGACAGGTTCAGGCTGTCGGCTGTGCGGCTCTGATGCACTTTAAAAATCGCACTTGATCAGCAATTCCTTCTATGAGCTCACATATCTCTCAGACTTCAAATGGCACCTTGTGAAGGCTCAGGGCACAGAGCTGAGACAGTGGGATGCCTCCACTGAGATGCCTTATTTTGGTTGACATTATTTGGGAGCTGTTTTCATAAACTTGCCGCCCTCATATTGTCGACTCTGAGTCAGAAACAGGACAAAAAACATTCTCAAAACAACATAAAACTTTAATGACAGGTGTTGAGCCCTCAGAATACTCATCACATGCTGAATCATGCAGTACCCAACATTTCAAAGATCTGCATTACACTATACTGTACATCCCCAACTTCAATTCAGTCAATACAGGAGCCAATCAATTAATTACCAACAATTGGCGATCCAGTTTTCTCAGGGAAATGACCACGATTGGGGGTAATTACAAGGAAACAGCTGAGCTTTTGCTCAGTATTGATGTGTGACTGTTCCTGGCCGACCTTCTGGAAACTTTAGATGCTGCACTGAGAGGATTTGGCTCAACATACTCGGTCTACAATAAATCAAGAACACAAAAATACCTCAACATGCATTTTAAAATAAAATACCCAACTACAAATGTATCAAAATGAACTTCAAATTACAGCAGCCACACCATTTGTCAAAATAAAATACTGTATTTTTTTTTTTACAAAATACTAAAAATACACCCCATGAGGTAGCCACTATTTAATGTAACATCCTATTAACCATCCAGTACAAAGCTGTTTAGAAGCCAATAATTATGACATAATGTGCAAAAAAAAACAAAAAACAAAAAAACACTAGGCAGTGACCTTGTGAAGCTGTATAAATTGCACTAAACCATTTGAAAGGATTGAGAAGATACACAAATTTAAGTTTAAAAACGATAAACTCCAATGACAGAATGAACAATAAAAAAGCTTACAACTTAGTGTGTTGGTATGTGTGATGGCATTTCCAACATCTCAATATAAAAGCAATTACTAAATAATATTATAATAGTAGTATTTGAGATACATAGCAGTATTTCTGACTAAAATACATATTTTAGTCAGAAATACTGCTCATCCCATGGAACCATTTTCTGTATATTATTTCCCAGACATTTTCTCTCTTTAAATATGGCCTGCTTCATGGCAGATTTGGACAAAAACAAAATATTAAAACCACCGTTTCTGTATTTTGTTGTAGAAATAAGCAGTAGAAATGAAAGATTTTATATCACTGTTTCCTAAAGTGTGCGATCTTGGAGGCATTAAAGGTGTAAATCAGGCAGGATTTTAAAAATGTTCTATTTAACACACAGTTCCATTCTATAGTGTGTAATGTGGGCCACATGTTGTAGTTGTTGTAGTGGTTAGCACTCCTGGGTTTGTGACCCTTTCTGTGGCCTTTCTGTTTGCATGTGTGTGTGTGTGTGGGTGGGTGGGTTTTCACCAGGTTCTCCAGTTTCCTCCCACAGTCCAAAAACATGCAGATACATTATTAGGCCAATTGGACACTCCAAATTGCCCATAGGTGTGAGTGTGAGAGCGAATAGTTCTTTGTCTCTCTGTGGCCTGGCGACCTGTCCAGGGTGTGCCCTGCCCCCCAACCTATGTCAGCTGGAGTTAGGCACCAGCGCCCCCCACAACCCTCGGTGGAGGATAAAGTGGTAGAAAATGAACGTCTAATATTTTAACATAATTGTTGTCACATTCAAACCCGTATCAAATGATGAAATGAATCTCCGTGTGTTTCTCAGTATAGTGGTTAAGAGATTTCGTGGAACCCCGTGACATTACTGCACTGCACACAGGAAGTGCTTCATTTTATGTCGAGGCAGAAGGAGGGAAAGGCCACATTGCACTAGTGACAAAAAATGTTCATGGTGATTAGACATTTCTACATAATATTTTAACTTAGTGTTGCTGGTTTATATGTCAGTGTCATGCTACATTCTTGCAAATGAGAGAATCAGGACTTGGGCCTCGGGACATTTTTCTAAATTTTTAGGGGCCTCAAACTTCTGAAGTTTGCTCTGTTTCATATAACACAATTTTTGATAGAGTGAACAAACATGCAGTAGTTTTAAGAATACAAACTACATTCATAGGTTCAAACCCCTGTCTGCTGTCTGCTAGTACATTAGATGATTGTGCTGCAGGTCAGTTATAAACTATGCAGACGTCTTTAAAGACAGCTGTCTGAATGCACAGTGATTGAATGCTGATCTTGTGCAGGGCAATCAAGATCTTTTCCCGTCATGTGAATCTGTATCACTCATATTCTTTTTGTCCACCTCTGACTCACTCCCTCACACAATGCAGACAGAATACAGAACAACTCACACCCACCGTGAACAATAATTCTCCTGCTTTTGGCTCATGGTTAGACAGCAGCTTTGTCTCTCATCGAGGACTTGTTTTCCTCTCTCTCAGTGTTTCCCGACTCCGTCCTTCAGCCTTGCCAGCAATTAAACTTGCGACCCAAACTATCGACTGCTCAAGAGCTACAAAAAAACCCCACAAAATACCTGATCTGCAATGGTGCAACTCAAACAGATTTACTTGCAAAAATAATGCAAAAATAACCTCACAAACAACAACATAAAAATGATTTTCATGTCAAATATTGGTTCACATCACTGATGGCAGTTGAACATTAATGTAGCTTCCATGAAGCAGTCTTCATCAATTAGTCTTTTTTTTACTGGGCAATAGTGCTTCTTAAATTTGATATGAACATTAGTTTAAAGATTAAAGTTTTGCGATAAAGATCGCGTTTGGAACAGAAACAAATGTGAACAATTTATATAAATACACGTAAAATTATGACTTAAATTTGTAAATTAATCACCCCCAGTGGAATGATATTAATTTATATTGGACTAATCCTAAAAAAATTCACTTACTCACTTTGTATTGTAACTTTTAAATTTAAAAATGTGTTTTGTTAATCCTGTTTTGCATCATGATTGATAGTTTATCCTAACTATCTTTACCTGTGATCAACTGACTAAATGATTGATAAAAGAGCTGTCTTAATAATGAACCAAAATGAACTTTTAAAAAAGGCTGTAATCAGTGCTAATGAACCATCTTTTTTTCCCTGGAAGTACTGACACTCCACATCAGTGGTTGAGGCTTTATGTCAAAAAGATTCAGTACAATCTGAGAGGTCATCGCATTAACATTGTTTTCCATGGCTCGTCAAATCTGCCAACGACTAACGGACAGACTGTAAAACTGAAGTGCCCCCTTGACACACTGTTGGTGAGTCCCTAACAATAGCTGTGTATCATATACCTACATGGACAAAATTGTTGGTAACTTTACATTAAAGAAAAGAAAACCCACAATGGTCACTGAAATAACTTGAAACTGACATACACATAAGTAATATTACATACAAAGGAGCTAATGAAAATCAGAAATTGCTTTTGTGGTTCTACAGAATTATTTTGAAAAACTTGCACACTCTTTTGAGGCAATCACTGCAATCAAGCAATTCCTGTAACTCTCTGTGAGACTTCTGCACCTGTTCACAGGTATTTTGGCTCACTCCTTGTGAGCAAACTGCTCCAGAAGAGTGTCTTCTCCAGAGTGCATGTTTCAGCTCCTTCCACAGATTTTCAACAGGATTTTGATCTGTGATCAGAGAAGGCAACTTCAGATTAGTCCAATGTTTTGTTCTAAGCCATTCTTGGGTGTTTTAGTTGCTGTGTGTTTTGGATCACTATCCTGCTGGAGGACCAGTGACCTGTGACTGAGACCAAGCTTCCTGACACTGGACACTTCCTGACAGTGATGTGTCTTGCCAAAAAGTCCAACTCTCTCCTAGAAGCTTTGTGGCTTGTTATAGTGCATTTTGGCAAATTCCAGTCTCGCTTGTTGACGATTTGCTTTCAATAGTGGTGTCCTCCTTGATTGTCTTCCTTTAAGTCCACTTTGGCTCAGTGATGAATGGTGTAATCTGACACTAATGTACCTTGACCTTGGGATTCACCTGTAATCTCTTTGGAAGTTGTTCTTGGGTCTTTGGTCACCATTCACAATATCCGTCTCTTCAATTTTTCATAAATGTTTCCTTTTGTGGCCATGTCCAGGGAGGTTGACTATAGTCCTGTGGACCTTAAATGTCTGAATAATATGTGCAGGAAAATCAGGCTGCTTGGAGATGGTCTTATAGCACTTACATTTAACCACTGGCTAAACTTTTCTTTCTAATCTCCCAAGACGACTCTCTCCTTAGCTTTCTGTGGTCCATGTTCAGTGTGGTACACGCCATGATACCAAACAGCACAATGACTACTTTTCACACTTTAAATAGGTTAAACTGACCGGCTTTGAAGACAACTGTGATGCTAATTACAGGACACACCTTAGTTTAACATGTCCCTATGTTCATATTATTTTCTTTTGAGGAATAAATCATTTTTGTCCAGGCCACTTTCAGTAGTTTGTTTTTTAAATTGATTCTCTTGAACCACAATTCAAAATCAATGTCTCATTGTCTCATGTCTCATTTATCATTTACATTAGTTAATTTCCAGTAATTTTTTTATGTATTGTTACTTTTGTCAGTTTCAAATTATTTCAGGGACCACTGTGGGTTTTTCTTTCTATACCAACATTTTTTTCCACTCATGTACATCACATAGAGGATTACTAAAGACATCTGTCTATCTACTTGGATTCTCATTCATACATACAGTGGGAGCCATTCAAAAGTCCCCATTCCAGCCGAAAGCCAACCAACTCCCAATTGGTTTCCAGCCAACTTCCAGCTGAATTACAGTGGGTGGAGTAACCCACCTCTTCTCCTGGGCATGTCTTTGAACGCAATGAATGGGTGGGTACCCATTCATTGAGTTCATCCATTCATTCAATTCGTTATATTAACGACATCCGGAACTCATACGTTATATTAACGTACATCCCCCAAAGCACAACCCCCTCACTGGACACTTTAACTTGCACACTACCACCTGCACTGGTCATGTAAATACATTGACTTTTATTTTTGTGTATATAATTTTTCTTCTTTATATAGTTTTAAAGTTTCTAACGCTATATGTTTAGGCCTGCTTGTGTTTTCATGTTTATATTTATGTAGGCACCGTCAAATCAAGACAAATTCCTTGTAATGCAAATTACTTGGCAATAAACCTGATTCTGACTCTGATTCTCGTGAGACAATGAGGAGGGTTTTTTTTGTTTGTTTTTTTTTTTTTTTTTTAACCATTGGCCTAAAGTGAGCTATTTACCAACAATGCACCCAACGCTTCATCATGGTTACAGGTGGATTTGCTACCTACACCTCTTGGGCACTGGATATAAAAAAGAAATGAAACCGTTTCCACCTTTTAGTGTGTGATGGGGAACAATTTTCCCCATCACACACTAAAAGGTGGAGTCCTAGTTTGCATGTACC